>PVKM010038397.1:0-14120 GCA_004027735.1 Carollia perspicillata
TATCTTGCTTTCTAGAGAGCTCCTTGAGGCCAGGGAGCGTGTCTGTCTTGAAGGTCACCGAGCCTAGTCTGAAGGTCCCAGGCCTGTCCGGGGGTATGGCCTTCTGGCCTGTGCTCCGTCCCTGGGGACAATCTGGGACACACTCTGCTCTCGGCTCCCCAGGGTTCTGCGGCCCCAGCTCTGGCGGAGTGTTTGACAGGAGTACACGTGTTCTCCAAACAGACCTTGATTCATGTTTCCAGGAGGAACTTGCAAACAGACTTCTGCTGGCTGCATCCATCAGGGGAGAGATGGGCTCTGTAAACAAAGGCCCACAGGCTGTCTCCAGCCTCCAGGCAGACACCTCTCCCCGCAGGTCCTTGGCAGGCCCCTGCCCCACCCAGGCCGTTGGGCTGTGCTCTGTGCCCAGACCTTCTCCAGAGCCTCAAAGACACTCTCCCCGACTTCACTTTATAGGTAAGAAAACAGAGACTCAGAGATGTTAAGTCAGTTGCCCAAGGACACACAGCCAACCCGGCACTATTACTGTATTTTCCTACTATACTGTTAATAAAATAACAGTTCAGTCACTCACATTTAGTTTTGAGTACTCACTTTGTGCCGAGCACTATTCTAAGTGCCTTACGTAGATGAACTCATTTAATCCCCACAACAATCCTGTAAGATAAGGCTCTTATTTTCCCATTGCTCACAAACAGAAGCCAAGGCACAGAGAGGGAGGGCAAGTGATTGCCTCAAGTCCTGCCCAGAGTCAGCGGGAAGGCGGGACCTGACCCCAGGCAGGGCAAGCCCAGAGCCCCTCTGCCTCAGCACTCCCCACACCCTGCCCCGCTCTCCTGGCCTCCTGGGAGCAAAGAGCAGGCCCATTCCTCTCCCTCACTTTGTCTCTGTGTGAGAAGTAGAGGGACTGAGGCCCCAAGGAGAGAAGGGACTATGTCCCAGGATGCAGCTTCCAGGCAGAGTGGGTCCTGGAAGGGACCTAGGAGCTGTCCTTTTCAGAGGCCTGGAAAAGGAGATGGGACCTGGTCCCCCTCCCCCCACAGCAATGCCACTGCCTTGCTGCTGTGTGCCTGTGACTAGTCACATCCCCTCTCTGAGCTTCAGTTGCCCTGACTGCTCAATGGGAAGGACAACTCCAGCCCTTGCCCGCATTAGAAAGCCTGCTCTAAAACCGTGTGCGTGGAGGGCTGGTGGGACATCCCGTTGCCGGGCCTGGATTCCTGTGCAGTGAGTGGAATGTCCAAGCAGCCTCGTTCTGGGGTTGAAAGTCCCATGGGGTAGGACCGGACAGGGCTTCCTCCACTGTGAGACCCCCCACCTTGGGCTCCAGCCCAAACTGCCAGACACAGGCCTGAGAGGAGGGCCCCCCTCCAGGCAGGGGTGACCAGGAGCCAGCCAGCTGGCCATTTGTCCACAGATGGGTGTGCAGATAACAGACGTCTGGAGATAAGGCAGGGGCTGCTCCCAGCCTAGTGGAGGTCCAGGCCTGCTTTGGTGGGGAGGGGGTGGGAGGTAGGGAACTCAGGGTGACTCAGGCAGAGAGGGCTGGGGGGCTGGTAGCACACTACTTCTGCCGCCCCACAGGGCAGAGCTAGTGCTCTCCCTTCTTCCGGACCTGCCCCCACCTCCCCTAGAACAAATCAGACTAAAGCAAGCAAGCAGACAAACAAACCATCCTGCCATCAGAAGTGCTGTGTACGCTGGGTCCAGCCCTGGACTAGCACGGGCCCCGGTCTCTCCCCACCGCGAGCACGCTGGGCAGCTGCATCCAGTCCCTGCCTGACCTGACTCTGTTTCCCCACCTGGGCAGGGGGCACGCGGATGTCTTTCCCTCTACCCCCGCAAATGCAAAGGGCACCAAAAACAATAAACAGTGGACACCGTGCTAACGCTGTAAAGTAGGTACCGTTCTAAGCTAAGCCCCAGTTTACAGATAAAGAAACTGAGGCACGAAGGGGTTAGGCCGTACAGCTACTAAGTGGTGCAAACGTAGGCAGCCTGATTCTAGTGGTGGTCTCTTCACTTAGTACCGGTTTCATCAAAGGAACAAAGCAAAGAACAACTAGGGCCCATGTCGGTTATAAAAATGCATTTATATTTCTATGTTCATAGACGTTTTTTGGAAAGTGTACATGCAGATATTAGCCCTGCTAACATCTGGAGCGGGGTTTCTCCGCCCCGGCACTGTCACCACAGGCCGGCTCGTTCTTCATGGCGGGGGGCTGTCCTGTGCGTTGCAGGAGGTTGAGCAGCCTCCCTGTCCTCAGTCCTTCAGATGCCCGTTTAGCACTGCCAGGCTCAGACCGTGTCTCCAGACATTCCCAAAGGCGTCCCCTCCCCCAGCCCTGGTGAAAACCACTGAATTAGAGGACCTTAGAAGAGGGACATTCGCTTTCTAAGCCCCACACTGAAAATTTTGCCATGAGTAATCACAGCACATTGAAATGAGAATAAACACTAATGAAGACGAAAAAATGAAGTCATTGGCTGATGGATGGATGGATGGATGGATAGGAGGGTGAGTGAATGTGGAGTGAGGAGCAGGATGAAAATCAGAGCCCAGGGGAGCATTGCGAGGCCATCGGGCGAACTCCTACATCTTACCAAGGGAGGGGCTTGTCTGCACCCACAGGGCGGGTTGGCGCAGGGTGAGCTGAAAGACTGGGTGTGTGGACTCCCAGTCCAGTGCTCTGAACCAAGGAATGTGAAAAACGAACAAGAGAATAGCCACGCTGAGAAAACTCCGCTTTTGCTGCTGGAGGTTCTGGGGCTCGCACCCACCCCGATGCCTTTGGATGAGCCCTTACGGAGGCAAGTGACTCTGCAGGTGACCTGGCCCTGATGTGCCCGCAGTACAGAGGACAGCCAGGCAGGTACACGTGGCAGTCTGTGCTGAGAGATGAATGATGGAGAAAAGTCTGTTCCGTGAGAATGTGAAGGCTGACAGAGACCAAGGCAGGTTGCGGGGTACCGGAGCACCAGGTCCAGGACACGGTGGGGAGCCCTAGGGCTGCTGAGAGTGGGATGAGTCGATGGGTGAGAACTCTCCCAGAGACGGCCACAGTGAGGGTGACACTTCTTCACTGAACACTTACTATGTGCCCCAGGTCCCACAGTGTGTCCCCAGGGTAGAGGCAGGACTCCAACCTGGGTCCCTCTGGCTCCAAAGCCTGTGCTCCTAACCCGGCCACTCTAACCTAGGGGAACACTGTGCAGCCACCAGGAAGGAGGCAGTGGGGGCACTGCTCACAGCAGCCATGAGCGAAAGCAACCCGAGTGTCCACTGGCAGACAAATGATCGAAAAATGTGGTATCCATACAATGGAATATTACTCAGCCTTGAAAAGGAAGGGCCTTCTGACACAGGCCAGAACATGGATGAACCTTGAGGACATCATATGAAGTAAAATAAGTCTGTCACAACATGACAGAGGCTGTACGATTCCACTAGGTGAGGTGCCCAGGGTAGTCAGGTTCACAGACACAGGAAGTACACTGGTGGGTGCCAGGGGGTGCAGGGAGGTGGGAGTGGGAGTTAGGGTTTGGTGGGTATGAAGTTGCGGTCTTGCAAGGTGAAAAGAGTTCTGGAGTTTGGTTGTACGACAACATGAATATACTTAACACTAGGGGACTGTGTACTTAAAAATGGTTCAGATGGTAAATTTTATGTTATGTGTATCTTACCACAATTAAAAACAAAACGGTGCGGCAGAGCATGGCAGGACGGGGCGTGGCTAACGCCTGCGGATTTAGGCAGATGTCCATTTGCACTTCAGCTTGCCTGGCACGTGGTAAATGCTGTGTAAGAGCCAGTCATGCTATTGTTACATTCTGTAAAATGAATGTATTATGCTCTGTAAAGTGTAAAATGAACTTATTTCTTGTGTCTAAAAAATATGATGTTAACTCATGACCCAGCCCAGTCATTTGTGAGGTTGCTCACCAGTTGCATCCTGCCTAAATGAGGTGGGAGCCAAAATTTTAGGGTATCTCTCGCCTTGTGGTCCATCTGCCTCTCTCCCTCTCGTTCCCCCCACCACTGCCGTCCTGCCCAGGTCCACGAAGCAAGGCCTCCCGTGGGACTCTGCTCCTTCTGCCCTCCGTGTCCCCACCTCTACAAGATCCCACCTCGCCGAACTCCCTCTTCTCTCCCCACAGCAGGGTGACCTTCCCTCAGCGGCAGCTCGGAGCTGCGCCGCCCCTCTGTGAGACTCTTCAGGGGCTCCCCGCCACTCTCAGGACAAACGTTCCTCGTGGCCTGGCTGCAGCCACCCTCACCACACACACAGGGGCTCCCTTTCGGCTACTGAGCTCCGGCCTCGTGAAATCCTTGTAGGTTTTTGAACTCCGAGCCCTCCCCACTGCTGCTGGGCTCTGCACACTCTGTTCTCTCCGCCTGGAACACTCGTTCTGTTCCCCTGTGCCTCCAGGGCTCGGCTTACCTTTCCCTCACCTCCAGGACACTCAGGCACACCCGGAGTCCCTGCGCATCCGCTTTCTTTTTGTACTGTATTTGCCCTCTTGTCTGTCTGTCCCCCTGCTGGGCTGAACACTCCCTATGACTGGGGGTCTGGTCCAGCTAGGGCCCAGCCTGGTGTGCTTCAGGTGCTCGCTAAGGGCTCACTAAGTCTTCCCCAAGGCTGAGATGCCTATCCTTGCATCCTCTTCTGGGAGCGGCATCAGGAGGACTGGGGAAGCCACCGCTGCCACAGCATCCAGTGCCTTTGCCCCTGCCTGAGGCAAGGAGCAGGGATGCAGGGGGCACCCTAGCCCTGATGTTGGCAACGGCCCCATTTCCCACAGGCCCTGTTGCTGGAGAATCTTCACCCAGCACTGCCCATCCTCTTCCTTTCCCTAACATCCTGGAGCCGAGACAAAGCTGGCAGGAGGCTCTGCCCAGACCTGATGGGTAACTTCAGGTGGACCCTTCACCTCTCCAGGTCTCAGTTTCCCCAGCTCTGACCTTCCTGGTGTCCCCTCAGTGTATCTAAGGACTGAAGCAGGGTTGCCATGGTGACAGGCCGGGCAGCTTCTGCTCCCAGAGGCCCTGCAGAGGCCAGGGTGCTCAGCACGCAGGGTGCTCAGCACGCAGGGTGCCACTGCCTCGGTGGGCCCTTTCTCTCTCGAGAGCCCCCCACAAGGGTGGCCTGTGGAGGAAACGCGTGGCTCTACCCACAGGAGCAGGCTTGGGTCGGGTTGCGAGTCTGGTTAATGCCTCCGTGCATTAGGCCTGTCGCCTGCTGACAGGATTTTGTGTTTAATTGGAGGCATAAGAAAATAATAACATCTGTCGGCATGAGGACGGCTGCAGGGGCCCCGTGGCGAGAGTCCTCAGGGTGGTGGGGGTCAGCCTGCAGTCTGGGCTCTGCCTCATGGGCTGGGTGACACTGGGTAAGTCCATTCTCTGTGGATGGCCTAGAGCTTGCTGACGCCAAGACTGGTCCAGAAAGTACCCGCATGAGGATTTCCCAGGTCCCATTCAGCTCCACTGACCCAGCGTGTCCAAGGGAAGCAGGCTGTGAATCGCTGCGTCCTGACCTGGGTGAGAATTAGAGCTGAAGTCCCCTGCTGTCGGCACAGGTCTGGCACAGGGGAAGGGCTAGCTGTCCTTGGGGGCTGAGAGCGGCCGGAATGTGAATGCGAGGTATAGAGCTAGTGATCTCCACTTTTCCCTTTTTTTTTTAACCTTTGACACTTGCTGATTTTTCTACAGTGAACATTTATAGCTGTGTAATTGACAATAATAATTTTTTGGGGGGAATGAAATGGCTCTATGGTTTGGATTATTCTCAGTCTTCTTGGCAGGTGCTCGTGTGATTGTATTTAAGTGTTTTTCCTTCATTATTCCTTTCAGATGACAATAGGCGTGCAGGCTTCTGAAAACAAGTAACGCAAGGAGAACAATACAAGTGGAACGGAGGTGAGCAATGCCGCTGCCCAAGGGGACCCGCGGCGCTGTGCTCTGGCTCACACACAGAAGCCGACGCCCCGGGCACTGCCCGTCGGGGTCTGCTGTTTTCGCTGCTGCCCTCAAGGAAGTCGAGTCATCCCGCACAGGCCCCTGCAACTTGTTCGTCTCTCTCGACAACAACAACAACATGGGCATCCTTAGGAGACAAAACTACCTCCACTCCACTTCTCTTTACATTTGTCATGGTTAATGTTCTTTCTTGCCTCTTCAGATGGAAATAAGTGAAAATGAAAGCAACTCTGAAACGTCTTGGTCCCGGTTTTGAGCTGTGAGCTAACCACTCCGTAGTCACACCCTTCCAATACATGCACGCACACGAGCACACAGGCATGTGTGTCCATGTAATACATGCGTGCCCTGCCTTCTTCCCTCTCCTTGTGCTGCTGGCGAACACAAAATCTCACCCATGAACCCTTACCTCCTTCAAGAGCAGTGAGCAGATCTTAGTCACCTGGGCTTACCTCTCGGTATAAGGTCACACCCTCCTTCTAAGTGAGTGTCTGAAACCGGTCACGGCCAAGGACAGAGGCAGCCCCTGAGCCAGCCCCATCTTCAGGCTCTGAAGATGGAATCTGCCAACGGTGGGCCAGGGGGCGGCTTTGCTTTTGAACCACTGAGGCCTTTAACCCAGAGCAGCAAACTGAGGCCACCTCCAGCCCCAGATGGGTTTGGTTTGGCCCAATCATCATAAAAAATGTCTTTTAACTTAAAGCATTTTAGAACTAAGTAATTTTATATAATAACCTAGACTTCCCCGCTTTTCTTGAAAACCCCAGGATTGGGCCATTCTAGGCCCAAATTCCAGAACAGCCACAGCCAACTACCCCCCAGTGTGACGCAGCCCCCGCCTGGCCCACCCCCGTTTACCTCTCTGGACCCTGCAGGCCTCCTCCGCTCTGTAGCCCCTGGGAGGATTTGTCACCAGGTCCCCTGAGGTGAGGACAGAGGCCGGAGAGAACACTGGGAGCCCCGGGCCTCGTCAGGCCCTTCCTTGGCCACCAAACAAAATATGTTCTAGGTCACGGCTATGTGGCAAGTTCTTCCAGTCGATGTGCAAGGCAGAGGGTAATGAGAGAAGTCAACTATGTTCCCTTCCCGATTGTGACTTCACACGGACCTGCGACAAACACGAGCTGGCGGGTGGAGGGGCCACAGGCAGACGGCTCAGCTTTCAGTCTGGTCTGAAGGTGTGACGATTTGGGGAGACTGGACTGAGACTATATATACCTGGTGACCAGAAGTCGTGGTAGGATGTTTTACTACCTGAAATGACCAGAAAACTCGTGGCTTTGCCCAAGTTTTCATTCGGGGTCAGATACCTAGCTTCCCAGAATAAACAGACGGAAGGGGCAACGTTCAAGTCCCTCCCACATTTGAATCTACATGTTCTGTGTGTCCCCATAATTGGCTGCGTGAGGACAGGCGTTGGAAATCACACTTCAAACATGTGGCCTTGGCGGATTGGGGCCTGAATGTTAGGCCTGAAGGTCTCTTAGGAAAGCCGGACCCCATAGCTTTGGGGTTTAGTGAGTCTGAACCCCAGGTCGCCCTGTGTCATGAGACTTGGGGTCCAACTTGGGCTAAACAGCCACAGCCACAGATCTGCAGAATGCCATCTCCAAGGGCTCAGCGCTGACGATGCACGCCCCGTGCCCAGGTAAGAGAGGGGGAGCTGACCGAAGAGGACATGATGTGTGTCCACCAGCCCGTCTCCAGCTGCGTGGCAGATGTTTCTGGCCCCACAGGCTCCTGACCCCGGATTCTCACCTTCCAGCCACGACATGATGGCTGCCAGGGGCACTGCCATGATGTGGGAGGCCTGCGTGAGGTGTGTGGGTTTGGTGTGAGGGCGGGGTGCTGGGGTGACACACGGCACGTCAGGGGGGTAGATGCGAAGTGTGTGTGAGTGAAAGGAGACCCATGGAAATCAGCTTCCGGGGCTTATTCTGAAACCAGCGAGCTGTCAAGAGCTGGGAGGCCCTGAGACCCACGTACGGTCAGGGACCCCAAGCTCGGTCAGTCTGGGCTCAGGGACGAGTGGGCTTGAACCCTGGACTTCCCTCCAGAGGGCTCTAGGAGGAGATGGATTTGTAGGGGAGGGGGAAACTACGCTCAGAAAAATACTGAAAAACCCTTTTATTTAAAAAGTACAGCATAAGAAATATAGTCGGGAACATTGTAGTAACTTTGTAGAGTGCTAGGTTTCTAGTATCCTCTAGAAATATCAGGGGCAACACTTTCTAAAGTATTTGATTTTTCTAACCACTATGTAATTGAAAAGAAAGTTTTAAATTAAAAAAGCAAACAAAAAATTTATTTAAAAATGTAGATGGAGGAGTTTCAACAACTACCAACTTGCATCCTCCAGCCTCGTCCCTTCCCCACCAGCCCCTTGCCTGTATTATTCTGAAGGGACCCCAGACAGCATTTGACTCAGAAACTGCTTAGAATGTATCTCAGAAGGTCTCTTTCCTTAAAAAAGAATAGGCACAATGTCACTGTCATAACCCAATGCTAAGTGAGGAAAGTGAAACAGGACAGAGAGCCTCTCCAGCCTCATTCCGGAAAACATTTACATCTCGAAGGGAACGCAGTTACGGGTGACAGGGTTGTACGTGTTTTCCCTTTCCCAAGTTCTCTGTAGTATTGCTTTTTGCACTACAAATGAAGTATGAAAGGGAGAAGGGTAGACTTCTTTTCATGTCTAAGTCCTCTGATTCCGCATCCAAGTTTCAAGAGATTATCCTGGTCCTTCTTGAGATGGAGAAGACCCAGCCACCAGAGAAGGTAGGGGCTCAGCCATGGCCCCCAGGAAGGTGAGGCTGGGAAGCAAGATAGGAGGTTCCCACTGGCTTTCCCAGCTGCTGGAGAGGGAATGTGGAAGCAGAGGTTCTGGGACACCTCTCAGGCTCTGGTCCCCGATGTCCTGCCACCTCCACCCTCCTGCCTTCCCACCTTTATCAAGCCTCACACGTTTTGGGCACTTTGTTGGCGGAGTTGACAGACCAAACGAAACAGAGGCGGACAGCAGATAACCAGAGTCCTTTCTGGCCACACGTAGGCCTGTTGGCTTGTCGGGCCTGGAGGAGAAGGCATCTTGTTTCCCCGACACATTCCAGAGTCATGTTCCCCGGACTGCGTGGCCTCCTGACCAGACCCCTGCCCCCAGCCTCCCGAGTCCTTCGTGGTGGCGACAAAAAGGGAAAGAGAGACCTGATGTTGTAAGGCTCCTCTTTCCAAAGGCAAAAGTCTCAATGTTGCTGTGTGACCTTGGGTAAGTCTTTGCCCTCTCTGGGTCTACATTTCTGACAGTTGGACAGCAAATAGATAATTTCTGAGACATTCCTCTCCCCTCACACCCACCCAACTCCGATTTTGTTCAGGGTACCTACATTTATCAAAAGTAGAAAGTACACTCAACACACCTCTAAACGTCAGCCTGGAATTTCGTGGCTGCTCCAGCCCCAGTGTGAAGGCCAGTTGCTAAAACTATTTTTTTTTTGGCACAGTATACATAAGACAGACATTGTACCTCAAGACCCAGAACACACACCCACATACTACAAATAAAAGTTTCATGCATTAATGCCCTTCCTTTATTACATGTACTCTGATATTTTCTGTTGTGTTCATTTAAAATTTTTTCTGATGGGGAAGGGCCAAGTTAAAGAACAAGTAAAAATGACCCATGGACACAAACCACAGGGTGGGGATTGAATGTGGGAGTGGGGGTGGGTGGGACAGGGGAGAGCAACATGGGAAAATAGGGCACATGTAATAGAACAATAATAATAAAAAATTTTTCTGATTACACTCCATTGAGATATTTTCCCAGTCCATGAAACAGGCATCATTTACACGTTGAAAAACACTGTTTGATACCACTGTGCCCCTGTGTCTGATAAGGTAGTAGTAGCCCAGGCAAACACAAATGGATTCTATCTTTTTCAGATGGATGCTATGTCAACTATTTTCCACTGCGGGACTTCTGAAACTTGCATGCCCATAAAAATTCCTTGAGATGTTTTTAAAATGCAGATTCTGGTTCAGTAATTCCGAGATGGAGCCAAGATTCTGCATTGCTAAGTAGCCTCCAGGTCACTCCGACGCCAGGTTAGACAACAGGTAACGCAGGCACTCCACTTCTTCGGTCCACCTGTTCTTACCCATGAGACATTCCCCCCACACCTTCCCTTCCCTTCTCCCTCTCTCTGTTTCCCCTCCTTTCACAGATGTGCTTAGAGAATCAGCGGGGCTCAAATCACAGCTCTACCTCTCCCTAGCTGGGGTGTCTCCATGGAAAATAATACCTGTCCTTTTCTGATGAAGAACTTTTGAGATGAATGAGATAATCCCTGCAAAGTACTTAATACATTGCCTACCACATTGTCAGTGCCAAATAAATATCAATACTATTATCTTTATTGCCGAAGTTGGCAAAAAAGATCGCACATAATCCCACGAATGATTCCACCAGCAATGGTCGCTTTGAAGATAGAGGACAGATGTCTTCTATCATGTGCCTATTCATAGGTTTCAGTTCTTAGCAGCCTCCTGAGCGCAGCTTGTAGGAAAGTCAGTAGAATCTCTCACTTGCATTTGGATATGGGTTCATATTATTGACTTGTCTTAAAAAGAAAGACTTTTATTTTGGAAAAAAAAAAACAATGTATTTATTTTTGTGTCCTGCATTGTTTACTCAACATTAGGTCATATTCGCTTTTTCTCTAGAAATTCATTCTAACAGTGTCAACAGAAATAGGTGTAAAGTATAACTTTGGAACCAAGGACTGAACGCATACCTCAAATCCTTCCAATGAACTTGGCTGAGGTCTGACTCTGTGCCAGGTGCAGTCTAGCCCTGGCACTGGACACACAACTTAGGGCCATACAAACACACAGACCTTGGGGACAGGGTGGTCCCTAGGGAGGGACCTGGGGTCCAGGGTCACACAACAAGGGGACACAGAGCTAAGAGCAGAAACCACAGTCTTCCTGATGAAGGAGGCAGCGAGGGACTTAACTGATACGGAGAATGTATTTTTGTCCCATTTTCCTAATTTGGGTGAGGCTTTATTTTAAAAATTCCACATGCTACCTTTCCTCCTAAAAAATCGTTCCTTCAACCACATCTTCCTAAGCACCCAACAAGTGACGGGGCTGTAGTGTAAGATCAACTTCTGGACAATCCCATCACCAGAGGCACTGCCCCTGAATTGTCTATATTAAGCAAGTCATGATTTGGTCATTCGACAAATATTTGTTGAGTAATTTCTAGGTGTAGGTACTGTGCTAAGTGCTGAGGATACATCAGTGAACAGGACAGATTCAGCCCCTTCCCTCACAGGCTTTACTGCCTCATTGTGACAAGCCATCAGTTCACGTGTGAGCTGATGAGCATCTGATGCTATGATTAGAATGATGAACATGACCTCCACGTACCAGGAAGAAGTCTTAGTATGCAGTGTCTGGGGTGAGGAACTGAACCAAAACTGCATATTCATAGTTTTCTATTAAAGAGAGCACATTGTTAATAAAACATTGTTGGAGAAATAAAAATGTTTTTTAGCATTTTAACTACTACCCTTCCTCCCCAACACACAGATCACCATAGTGGTTAAAGCAAGGACTTGGGAGTCGGGGAGACGTAGGTTTGAACCCTACTTCTCCAACGTCCTAGCTGAGTGGCCTGGGGCGTGAGCCCTGTCGGAATAAACCGGAGTTGACGGTGTCGCTGCAAGGACTAAACGGGACACGTGTACAGTGTGTGGCACACAGTAAGAGCTCGACGCGGCTGTCATTGTTGCTAGCGTGTGGTGACAGCAGGGGTGGGGGTCCGCCTCACACTTTCAGGAAAGACTCGCACATTTGTGAACTGCCCACTCCCCGCCGTCCCATTTCTGGGGCTGTGTGCGATCCCTCTGGAGCCTTCGAAAATCTACTCTGAGGGTTCGCTCTCCTACAAGGTGGGGTCCGCCCCACTCAATTCCAGTTCGTGGGGGTGGCTGGGCTGCCCCAGGCAAAAACAGCCCCAAACTGATATCAGATGGAACAAGCAGAAATCTATCAGATCGAGTGACAAGACATGGAGAAGAAACATACCTGTGTTTAAATGTCAAGGGTTCCAGAAACAAATATATCTGATTTTATGCAATTGCATTTTTTTTCTCCCTGGGGCAGAGAATGAAAACTGGAATGTGAAGGTTGAAGGTGACTTCAGAGATCACCTAGACTCAGGGTTTCATTTAGCCAATTATTTCTTTCAGTGAATGTTTTCTGGAGACCCTACTATGTGGCAGAGGTGTGAGAAGACAAGGGTAGGAGTATTGGGAACAAGAGCCTTGCCCCCTTTTGGAGTTACAAGATTCAACAGGGAAAGCTACAGCCCAGAGAGCCTAGGTAGGATCAAAGAATTTGTAATTTTCTTCCTATGTTTTTCTATATTTTCTTCAGTAGACATGTATCACATTTAACTCTGTGCATGCACACGTGCATACACACACACACACACTGAAGTCACACAGATAACAAGACAAAGACTGTATCTGTAAATAGGTTACTCTTGAGTGTCTGCTATATTCATATAAGTCGAATTCTCAAAGCATTACTCCTGCATCAGAACCTGCTAGTGAGCTTTATTGAATATGCAGGTCCCGTGCCCACCCCCCTCCCACAGGGTTCCCTGTGCCGGAAACGTATTCAGCAAGGGGATGGCGATACCTGCTGAGATTTGAGAATGAATGCCTACTACAGTGAGGCCCACGGAGCGGAGAACCCAGCGACGATTTTTAAAAAATGGCCCCAGAAATGTAAATTAATGCACTAGCTTCCTGAAAACAAACACATTCATCTTTTATTGGAATCAAGTCAACTCCTCCCTTTTTCCCTCTAGTGCCACAGCTAATTGCAGCCATTATGCGTTTGTAACCGGTGCTGTAAATCAGGGTGCTCGTGAGAGCAGGGGTGCGTGGGGAGAGCGTGGGGAGAGGAGCGCCCCGAGTGCGGTGGAGGGAGGGGGCCCGTTCCAGCTCGCCCGTGAAATACAACACACCAAGTGGTGCATTTCCTCAGCGCAGCGATTTTCAGCAGGTGTGCCGTGGCCCACCGCGCCACAAGGATTTCTGAAACGTGCAGTACCTGCCTACTTGGACAGGGGCACTGACCTCTTTTCCTGCAGACTGTCAAATAAAAAAATGACAACAGCCAGCATGACAACAGCCATTTGATGTGAGTGAATCAAAATGATACCTATTTTTTTTGGTCAGATTGGCAAATATATATATACATAAAAATATTTTTTTTTGGTGTACCGCAGAATTTTAGTAATTAGTCCATGTGTGCTATGAGAGAAAAAAGTCGAAAAAGGCTGCCTCGGAGTGAGCAGCCCAAAGCTCTGCACTCGGAGGGCTCCTCCCTTCCCACAAGCTGGTCCCCATTCCCAGCCTCCCTGCTTGCCGGAGGTTTGCATAACAGCCTTTTCCGGGCCCTACAAATCACAGCCCTGTCCCAGTTCTCGATTACGCGCCCTTTACACTGCCCAGCCTCAGCATTTGTAACCTCTCTCTTTTCCAGGTTATCGTCATCTGTCAGATCTGAAGTTAAACAACAAGAAACATGTCAGGTGAGGGGCTGGGAGAGACACTTGGCTGTTTCTGAGAAATATCCCATTACAATCTGATACAAAATATTAGGATGCATCTGCCGGCACCAGCTCAGAAAGGCTCCCCTTCTCCACAAGCAGGCTGATTAGCGTGTGGTTCCAACTAATGTTTATCCTCTCTGGCTCCGTGGCAAATGCCCTTGGAAAAACCTGGCTTAGTTGATGCCTGGTCGCCTGGAACTTTCAGATTCATTCAATTAGGATACCCAGTTTGAGATGTAATGGGTTTTGGCGAGCTCGGTACACTGATTGGTTTTCATACACATGCACAGAAAGATTTGATTTCCTCTGCGGAATTTATGGTCGGGGAGAAGAGGTAATTGCATTAATTTCTGCTCTGGTTTCTAGGCTGTCCTTTTCTGTTCTCTCTTCTGCCACCTTTGTTGTTCTTTTTTTACAGACTTTTTAGGAACCTTGCTTGCATGAATGAAAACGAGTTTAATAGTTACCAGCAGTTGGTTTGAGTTTGGGGCTGGGTTCCACTTGGAC
>PVKM010038398.1:0-14116 GCA_004027735.1 Carollia perspicillata
TCTTGGTTATTGCCATGGACAACACACTTCATGCACCCATGTACCTTTTCCTTTGCCTTCTCTCACTCTCTGACCTGGCTCTCAGCTCCACCACTGTGCCCAAAATGCTGGCAATCCTGTGGCTCCAGGCTGGTGAGATTTCCTTTGGTGGCTGCCTGGCCCAGATGTTTTGTGTCCACTCTATCTATGCTTTGGAGTCATCAATCCTGCTTGCCATGGCCTTTGATCGATATGTGGCCATCTGCAACCCACTGAGATACACAGTCATCCTCAACCATACAGTCATAGGCACAATTGGCCTTGTTGGGATATTCCGTAGTGTGGCCATTGTCTCTCCCTTCATCTTTTTATTAAGGCGATTGCCCTACTGTCAACACCATGTCATGGCACACACATACTGTGAGCACATGGGCATTGCTCGACTGGCCTGTGCCAACATCACAGTCAATATCATCTATGGGCTGACTGTGGCCCTGCTGGCCATGGGTCTGGATTCTATTCTCATTACTATCTCTTATGGTTTTATCCTTCGTGCTGTCTTTCGTCTTCCTTCTATTGATGCCCAGCACAAGGCGCTGAGTACCTGTGGCTCCCACTTTGGAGTCATTCTGGTCTTCTACATTCCTGCCTTCTTCTCCTTCCTCACCCACCGTTTTGGCCAACACCGAGTCCCCAAACATGTGCACATCTTTCTGGCTAATCTCTATGTGCTGGTGCCTCCTGTGCTCAACCCAGTCATCTATGGGGCTCGGACCAAAGAGATTCGGAGTCGACTTCTAAGACTACTTCGCATAAAGATTTCAAGATGAATTCTGAGGAGAGGTTAGAAATCAGAAGATTACATTTGCATAATAGCAGTCTAGATGCAAGTTACATGGGCGAAGATCTATGATATGAGAAGAATGTGTTTATGTGGGAGAAAACTCTGGAAAGTGGATAGTAAATGGGGGATATCAATAATCATATTGAAATATCTTTTTTCTGAGGCTCCTTAAGCAACTCTGAATAGCCAGAAAGGTGATAACATTTTTAATTTTGTCTCAGAAGTATCTGCAATTATAAAGAGTAAGCCAGTTGCTGCTCTGAAAGAATTCTGAGTTTCATAGTGGGGATGTTCTACTGTGAGTTCAAATAGAAAAAAATTACATTTGTAGTGAATTGAATTTGAATTTCAATATTTTGAGTGTTTAAACACACAAGATCTAAAGTCAGAAAGTGCCTGGATTTGAATCTTGGTTCCCTTACTTCTGAGTTTTTTTACCTTGATCAGCTTGTTAAATCCTTTTATGCTTCAGTTTGACAAACTGTTAAATAGTGGTTAATGACAGTACCTAATTCTTAATGTTGTGGAGAAGAATAAATAAATTAACAAATACACAGACTTAAGATGTTGCCTAACATGTAACATGCTGAATAAAATAAGATGAGAAAGTTATGTAATCTCCCTAAATATTTCAACCAAGTTATAAATTATTTAGGGCTGTTTTAAATTATATCACTTCACAGGGATTTTGTGATAACTCTATAACAACTCAAAATATTTAGACATGTTTCTATTATGAATAGTGCTCATTAAAACTGCATTTAATCCACCTCTCTGGTCTTCCATTTTTAGATCCCTTTCTTCTTAGCCATAAAGTAATTTCTTAAGGATTCAAGGGACACGCCTCAGAATCCAAATGCCTTTTAAATAATTCTTTATTGCATTAATAACCTCAGTTCCAAAATACACAAACAGGTCCACAGATACTCCTCCAGTGTCTCAAAAATATGGTTGTCATTATCTGCATTTTAAGTTAAGAGCCTGTGATTCAGAGAGACTAATAATCCTAAGATTATGCATTTGTATGGACAATATCTCCTATGTTATCCAGTGTTTTAGAATGGAAAGAAATGTAATATGTGGATCCAGATATCCTTAAGCTAAAATCTTGACTTCCTTATCTGCTATCAGCTGCATAATCTAGTCCATACTATTTTAACAGCCTCAGCCTTAGAACCTGACATAAATCAAGCACTCCATAAAAACTGGTGATAGTTGATAGTATTTGTTCAAAAAATCTTTAGATGTATAAAGATTTTTAAATGTATAAAAGTATGCTATGTTTTATTATATTTGCATGACCTAAATAATCTATATTGTTTATCTATTTACTTCTTGATTCATATATTAGCATTCTAAACCTTCATCAAAGTAGACATCTTATCTGTTTCTTACAAAATGCTAATATTCTCTCAATAAATGTTATGGAAAAATATTATGGACCATACTGGTATGCATACTATTTTTTTGTTGTGTTAGTAAATGATGTCTTCATCGTGCTATTGTGATGAGTAATGACAATGTATGTCAAGCATGGCAGACACACAGGAGATGTTCAAACAATTAGATTTTGTTTATTTTATATTACACTGAACTGATCAGATGAAGTCACATCCACAAGGATCCAGAGAGAAGGAAAAGTTTTTTACTCAGGATTGCAATTTGGTGAAGCAAAAGGAAAAATGTCAGTTCTGGCCATAGAAAAGTTCAAGTCTAGCTGTAGAGGCAAGTTCACCCTCAGGGACCTGTCATGTCTGTGGCCTCAGAGGAGCTCAGGGAGAAAGAACAAAGGGATAGAGCAGGAACTAGAAGAGAAGGAGGGAAAGGACAACTGTTCAGGAACAACCAACAAAGAGCATTGCTGGAAGATCCCAAAGAAGCTGGATGAGATTAGATTCTTAGGGGCCTGCAAAGACAGACCAAGACCAGAAAAAATGTGCAGCCTTACAAGTTTTATGAATTTATCGAAGCAGTGATGAATCAATCTCAATCATTTTTAATGGCTTTATTGAGGTAAATTGATATACAAATGCTGTACATGTATAGTGTGTACCTGATGTGTTTTGACACATGCACACTCCCATGATGCTGTCACCCCAGTCAATGTATTAAACTATCCAACACCTCTGAAAGTTTCCTTGTGTCTGTGTGCGTGTTAAGAATCTTCAATCAGTTTTAACTCAAGGCTGAAGTAAAGTGAGGTTAGTGGTTAATAGCAGAAAGCAATGTTTTCCCACATGACACTTTCCTGATCACCACAGCCCAGCATTCAGTATCATCCATTCTTAAGAACACACATGAAGGGAATCTGACTTCTGAGGCTAGACAAAAGTCACCAATCAACAACGTGCAAATCATTCAGCCTGTTCTGTGAGCATGGCCCTGCTAGAGACCTAAACAACTGTTCTGCTAGACCACTTTTGCATAGGAATACACTTGCATAGGAATCAGTGTAATTACCAAATGGCAGAGTTTACAAAAAGCCTGACCATGGAAACCTGCTGTATGGGATATTCTTGTTTCTTTTAGCCCTGAGTCTAGCTCTTCCAATGTGCTGAAGGAAATGCTTTGAACTGGACTCTGAGTGATTCAGCTCTGGGCAGTCCTGAACAGCTACGTTGCTGAGTTCTCCCCAATGCCATAGCCCATCCTCAGAACTAGAATTCACCCCACACCCCACCACTTTCAAATCAATCCATATGCCTCTCTTAGAACACACACACACACACACACACACACACACTCTCTCTCATTCACATTCTTGTAATGTATGATTAAAAATGAAAAATCCTTTTCTCTGAGCCCTGAGGAAACTCTCCCTACTACCTCCCTCTGCCTCTACTTGACTGCTGCATTATTTTATTTTGGTTTTATTTGTGCTTGTTACAGGTAGGCACAGGAATTTCTTCATTGTGATTTGGATTATTCTCTGAACTTTTCCTTTCTAAACGAGGGAAACCTAAGTTGTACCTTCCTCTGTGCCTGGGCCACATGAGACACACTTTCTGCTCACTGACTCCATGAGAACAAATTGATCCTGGCTGGGGGCGCAGTGTAAAGCTAAGAGGACGAATTCTGGAATCAAAGACCTTGGGATTACTTATCTCTGTCAATCACTAACTGTGTGGTCTGATGAAAATTATAAACTAAATAAGGTACATGCTCCATCTGCCATGAGCCACCTCACTGATAGAGCAGAGTTGTACAGAAAATAATGGGTGGATTGGAGAAGTATTGATGACTTTCACTCACGCATTAGGACGACAGAATTTAAAGTAGGAATGGGAGTTAGGGAAAAGCAGCAGAGCTATATTTGGACATGCTGAGCCAGAGGTTCCTCTGGGACACCCAAAGGGAAGGCTAGTAAGCTGTGGAAAGTACAAATAAATTCAGCCTTGGGAACCACATTGTTAGAAATATGTGCAAAAAACAAGGAAATGACCAAACCCTCTGAAGGATGAATAAAATAATTGGTGTAACATACTCCCATGAAGTACCATTCTGTAAGACAATGGATAAAAAATAGATTAAATGAAGCAGCTTGAAGAAAGGTCACTATATGAAGTTCCATAGAAAACTGAGAGTTTTGAGAAAGTTTCTGCCCCATACTGGGGATAAGTCAGAGACTGCAGAGGGTGGTAAAACATGATCCCTGAAAGGGAGACACTTTCAGGAAATTCAGAGATAAAAGGAGAGATAAAGTTCAGTAACCAATAAGGCAGCAGAGTCATGCATTTTGCAGTGTAGAGGGAGGAAGTCTGCATAGGAGGAGAGGAAGGAGCTTCTGAAGTAGTGGGGGTGGATCTCATAAAAGCAGGATCCTGGCCCAGGAAGAAGATATCAAAGGAAGAGCCCTAGCTGAGGGAGAAGTTCAACATCTTTTCTGCAATACCAAGAGACTGGATCTGAAGACAAACAAAAGGTCAAAGAGCACATGACTTCCAGAGGCCATAAAGAAAGCCATGGCTTTGGGGGCAAGAGAGGCTCTGACGGATGTGGCAAATCCCAGAATACCTTCAGTCACTTGAGTAGGATTAGAGGTGGCTCATGGTGATGATGGTAATGTTGGTGAGGAACTGTGTTGCCAACTGAGCAGGACAAAAAATACTGAAAAAAATACGATTTCCCTACTTCGTGTTCAATTTGGAAAATACCCAGAGATTATGGGCATGAGAGAGTGAAGCGCAAACCCAAGACCATTTAACACGATCCTGTATTCCCCCAAACAACATTCTCTTTGCCTATCTATCCCCAAATCGACATCACACATGAGATGCAAGCAATCTTTTTAATGTAGAACAGGCTTAGGCTGTACCAGTGTGCACATGATCTGAATAGGAGGAATTCCCAAAATAAGCTACTTCCCCTCCCTTCCCCTTTCCCTTTCTTTTCCTCCCTCTCCATGAGGTGGTGCATTGTGACCATCAGCTGGGAGGTCCTAGGCCTCTGGTTCCCCCAGCAGCTTCCCAATGGCAGCATAGAGGTCTCCGCTCGTGGCCATCAAAGCCTGCAGGTTAGCATCACGATTAGCAAAGCCCATGGCCTTCAGATGCTCCAGTCCCTGCTGGTACCTGCTTTCAGCGAGGAGGGATGAGGATAGTGAGGATTGGGTAGACTGGGAACAGGCATTGGCCAGTTCATGGAGTAGCTGAAAGACGGCCGTGGCAGGTTGCACAGGGGTTGTTCTGTGACCCCGTCCTGCATCCCTAGTTTCAGGGGCTCCTGTAGCCCCGTGCGGTTTACCTGGGCCCCACAGAAATGGTCCCAGATCAGGTACCTCCCTAGACAGTATCTGCAGGCCCTTTTCTATCTGTACTAATGCCTGCAGTGCTCGTGGGTTGGTGAGGATGGGAAGTAGTGGTATATGATGTCTCAGGGGGCTGTCAGTGGCTAGCTGGTGTAACAGAGCTGGATTTTGCTGGAGGACATGCAAGGCTCTACGCAAGGCGGAGGGTGAGGGTCTCAGCTGACTGGTTAGAGTGGCTTTCCCTACGGGCTGCTGGCCATCGTGCGAGGAAAGATCTTGGCCTGAGTATGAATCTGGCATACTGGTCCCACACCCTGAACTGGTCTGGTTTGAAGCCATGCTTCTGGCCTGAGCAACTACTCCCGCACTGACCTCCTGTGCCATTGACCTAGTGGGGACAGAGGCAGTGAGGATGGCAGTGGTGGTGTCAGTACTGCTGTGAGCATTGGCCTCCCCTCTGCAAAGCTCTGAACCTGGGTTGTGGCCCCTGGAAGCAACCAGTGGGGCAAGAGTGAAGAGCATGAGTTGCTGGATATCAGAGGAAACCGGACGCATAGCATTATCACCACCTGGCACTGCCTTCAATGCCTCCAGCTCCCGCTGGTCTGCCTGCAGGATCTCCTGTTGCCGAGCTGCTTTCTGCAAGGTTTCTGGAGTCCTAAAAACTGACTCTGGTTTCTGTACTGGCCTTGAGGATTCAGGAACACGACTGGTATTGGCTGGTTTCTCACTCGCCAGGCCTTGAACTAGAGGATCTTCCAAGAACTGCACCACAGGCTCAGGTGCAGCCGTTAGCAGTTGAGCGAGCTGGCCAAAGAAGTCAGCCAGGTCAGGTGAGCTCCGGGCTAGCCAGCCCAGCCTGGCTACCATCCCAGCACGGTCTGAGGTAGAGGCTTCAGAACGATGGGTGCAGTAGCCTGTGGGATCCGGCAGAGGGCGGGGACCGGACAGATGGTTTCTGACCACCAAGTGGACCGTGGTTCCATCAAGAATGCCACGCTGGCTCAGAATGTCCTGATCCCGGAGGATCTTTCCAGTAAAGATGAGTACCAGTCGGTCAGTGTCACAGTGAAGGCGTTTGGAAATCTGTTTCTTAAAGTGGCGGACGCTGCTATTTTCTGCCAGCATAAATTCCTGGCGGCCATGCGGGGTTTTGACAGACACTCTGATGATATGTGATGGCTCTCGACCAGACACCAGGCAGCTATCCCCTGCTTCTTCCCTAGCCCGTGCCATATTTTCTTGAGAGCAGGTACAGGGACACCTGAGGACCGGTAGAAAACTAGCTGTAACACTGAGCGCACCTGGGGGCAGGGGCCGGTGGGTGTCCAGTGATGTCCCCTCACCCACGTCCTGTAGATACCACCTCCCAACTTACTCCTGCAGCCACCTACCTCCCATAGGCACGGCAGCTGCCCTTCTCTGGGGGCCGCCTTAGCGGATGTGATGTCAGCGATGAGGTCACAGTTGAGACCTGAATGGGGGAAGGGCAGAGGTCTCTACCATCTGCCTTGGGTTTGCTCTGTTTATGATTTGAATTAAATAGTAATTGAAAAAAATCAATGTTTCTTTTTAGAACATGTTCTGCACCAGCCTATGTTACTGTTGAAAATCGTACCAAATGAGTTCAATCAATGAATAAAGCTGAGTGGAAAAGGCAGCCATAAACCAGTTTACAAAATACTGGCTCTAGTCACCTACCTTTCACTAAATTACTGTGTAATGGCCATGGCCTAATCAAGACCACAGGTTCCCCTTTCTAAATGAACGAAATGAAGAAATGTGTAATTAGTCTATCCAGCTTCACTCGGGGTCTTGTAGGCAGCTTGCATGTGAGAACCACAGGCTGAGCAACCCATCTAACCTGCTTCTAAAAAAGATAGTATTACATCAAGAACTTGTAAACAAAGTTGCTCCCAAAGAGATAAACTATGATTTCAATTCTCACAGGAACAGAGGTGAACAAAAAGAAATAGTGAGAAAGCAACAGTTTGACTTTAGGTTTTTAGAACTTAACAATTAGATTTTAGGTATAATTGAAAAGCAGATTTGTCACTTGGGAGGAGTCATATTTTGGCTGTGAAAACAAAAAACAGCAACTCTCTCAGGCACTGTTTTGACAACTCCAGACAGGTGGTGTTAGGGGACTTAAGAGTTGGAAAATTTTAGTTTAAGGTAAACGGTTGTAAGCCTAGTAGGTAATGCAGATGTGAAAGTTATTGTTTCAGAAACTGCAGATAAGGCTCCCGGGAGAAATAGCAGACCTCCTGGGGCACTGCTAAAGATCACCACCTGGGGAACAAGTAGAGACATCCAGGACATTGTGTTCCAGGGAGAGACAGAAGACAGCCCGCCTCTGGGAACAGCTAATTGCCCAGGGCGAGAATACTGCAGTTATTTTTTTTAATCTAGTTTTCCGTGAATTTCAAAGCCCCTCACTGTATTTTGTTCTCTGTTATAAAAAGGCTGGCCTGGAAAGAAAATGTAAGGTGGTCTCTTAGGGTATGAACCCACTGTCCTCTCAGATCGCTGGCCATCTGAATAAAGCACCCATACAGATTCAATCCCTAGCTCTGCATATTGGGTTCAATATGTGACCGGCAGCAAGAACACCGGTGTCTTTTCCGGTTTCAGTGGGGCCCTAGAGTAAAAGTCTCTAATCACTATAGCAATTATAATTTTTTTACTGTGAAAATGAATACATCAGGTTGTTTTAGGCTTTTGCCATTTTAAAAGAGTCAGAGCTGCCATCCCAGAAGAATTAACTGGTACACCTTACTTCTCAAACCTTTAAAATGTTTGAACTAGGCTCAATAACCTTCAGACTAGGCAAAACAACAACAACAATGAATTCCAAACAACTGTGCAAAGCTAACAGGAAAGCAGACACACTGAAGACAGTACTGAAAATGAAAGGCATTCTTTGAAATTAGCACCACTGGCTATAGCTAAAGAATAACAGCTGAGTAGCACCTATAGAAATTCCTTCCTTGGTTTATTAACACCAACAGAAATTTCTTCCTTCTACTTACATATTTATTCCCCTTCCTCTCTGCTATCATGATAAGTAAAATAATATACAACTGTGAATGAACTCTTGACTCTCTCTTCACAAACCTGTTTCTTCCACAGACTTCTGTATCTCAGCTAAGTTTACAGCCCAAACAGCTAATATCAGAACAGAATCTCAAATTTGCCTTTCTGTCCAGTCTCCTTCCCTCTTCTAATAAGATTATTGACCAGTTGTTCAAGCCTAAATCACAGAAATCATCCTTGATTCCTTTCTTCCCATATCCAATTTATCAGCAAACATTATGAGCTTTTTCTATGAAATATATCCTCAATCTGATCACCTCAATACTTTCAATACTTCAATACCCTGCTAGGTGGTATCCCTGCTTCCTTTCTTGGCCCATCAGAGTCTCTACTTCTCACAGTTTTGTGCTGGTCTCAACCTATCAATAACCATCATTGTGGTTGGACTGGCCTATGGTTCTTACTATGATTGCAAGACACTCTCAGCAAGAGCCATCAGGACACCTTGGAAGAGACAGACTTATTATTGGGTTAGACAAAAAGTTTCTTTTTTCTTTTCTGTAAGATGGCTCTAGTAGCGCTTAGTTGTCTTTAACTTCATTCTAAACAATTTTGTTAGATGGTATTGTGACAGCTGTCATATTGGTGTAAGTTTTTTAAAAAAAATTTGTCAAGGAACATGTATAAAGGACCCATGCACAAAGACAATGGGGTGGGGGGAGCATTGAATGTGGGAGGTGTGGGTGGGTAAAGCAGGGAAGAGTAATGGGGAGAAAATGGAGACAACTGTAATTGTACAAACATAAAAAAAGATTAAAAGAGAAAGATCATAGCATATTATCTTCTCAGTAGGTGCAAATAAATGCTTCTTTAAAAATTAAAAAAAATAAATAAAACAAACTTATCAAAACTGGTAAATTTTGTGTAGCTGTTTTAATGTTTGAAGATAGAAGAAAATACACATTTTTGCATACTATGCTTTATTATTTCGAGAACGATAAAAATGCAAAAGAAAAAAAGATCTGTGCAGTATATAGAGAAGGTGCTGTGACTGACCAAGCATGTCAAAAGCATTTTCAAAGCTTCATGGCCAGATGATGCCGCACAGTCAAGTAGACCAGCTGAGGTTGATAGCAATCAAACCAAGACATTAATTGAGAATGGTCAATGTTATACCACGTGTGAGATAGCTGACATTCTCAAAATATCCAAATCAGTAAAGTTATCAGCAAAAATGAAAAATGTGTCTTTCATTTTACTAAGCAGACTTTTTGGCCAACCCAATATTTACAGGGTCCTAGAAGTTATACAATATTGGGAACCGCCCTGCCTGGTTTCAGTAACTATAACCCCTCATGGCTAAGCCTGAGTAAAAAGACCTTGAGACCATAAGCCACTAAGGAGACAAAGCTTATCTTTTTGGTAGGGGTGCCGCCTCTGCCCCCTTTTACTTCACTCTGCTTGGCCCCCGGGGGGGATGACTGGTTAGCCAATGACGGGTAAGATTCCTCAAGGGAGGGATACCCTAAGACAAGCAGGGTCTTGAAGGGGCCCTCAGGGAAAGATGTGGGGGCTATAGAAAAAGGGGGTGATGGATCTTCGCCCCTCGGCTTTGACATAGCCTGAGTCCTAATCTCTAGGCTGCCTTACTTCCCTTGCCCAACTTCAGCCTAAAACAATACCAGAGGTGGGTGCAGCCCTGTGCCGGAAGGGCCAGTTCCCCTTGGCCATCAGTCTTAAGAAAGAATGCATAAAATCCTGTGATACCTGCTTTGCTAAGAATACCCTCAATTTAAATGCTAAGGTCTAAGCAAAGAATGAGTTTGTTTCCCTAAAGTTTTGTGGCCCTTTAGCTATCTGACCCTGATTCAGAGTAAGCCCTCATAGTTCTTTGAATGTTATCTATTGTTTAATCATTACTGTCTGACAATGATTGATGTGCTTTACCTATAGCCCTGTATTCCTATGTAAATTAAACCCAATAAAAGCCTATTGAGGAACAGGCTCCTGGCCCTTCTCCTTTGAGATTGACACCTTCCCTCCCCAAGCAGATCATGTCTTGGTAGACTTATTCTCATTCATGGTAGATGGGTTGGTGGGACTCTGTGGATGGAGTGCCCCACGCCACAACACGGCACATGGAACATTTGAGACCACAGGGTTTGGGGATGGGGGAGGGGAGAGAGAGAGGCAAACAAAGAAGAAAGTACAGACCTTGGGTTCTGAGTTTATTGAGGTCAAGGGCGGGGCTAGTGTGTGGATTTACTCTTTATTGGTGGATTTAAAACACAGGAGCAGGAATTTAAACCACAGCAAGAGAAAAAAACAAAGGAACTATCAGAGGGATGAGAGGCCCTTTCTCCTTATCTAGGTCTGTGGATGGCAGGGTTTTTTGGAGATAAGAGTCTTTGAAATGGATGCCTCTTTCAAGTGGATGTCTTGGACATCAAAGTTGAAGTTAGACACTTGCATTACAAATAAAGAAAAAGCACTGTCAGGTCTTAACACTATAAAAAGTGAAAATGATCTTTTAAAAATATAGCTCAATTAACCCCACCTCTGCACCCAAAACCATCAAAAGTTTTTGTATTATGCTTTAATTAAATCTAAATGCCTTACCAAGACTAAAATGCCCTAATAATTTGGCCCATGCCAGCCTCCCTGACCCCATCTCCCAAGTGTCTGCTCCAGTCATAACAGACTGCTTGTGCCCCCAGAACACACCAAGCTAGTACCTGCTTTTTTAACTGATGTCCCTTTGCCTGGGAACTCTTGCTTCTGACCTACCTTCACTTGGATAAATCTTATTAATCACATCTCTGCTTAAATAATCTTCTTTTTGATTACCACCCCAAAAGACTTCATCTATGGATCTCTATCTCCTTACCCTCCTTAATTTCTTAGCTTCTCCTTTCATTTCAAATTGTATTGATTGTTTGGTGCCTGTTCCCTATCTGCTGGCTCTGTGAAGACAGGGCTTTGTGTCTGGAACACGTCCCTTCTCCAGCACCTAGCACAGGCACTGAGGTAGAAAGGGTATTCAAT
Organism: Carollia perspicillata; assembly: GCA_004027735.1. Taxonomy (NCBI): domain Eukaryota; kingdom Metazoa; phylum Chordata; class Mammalia; order Chiroptera; family Phyllostomidae; genus Carollia; species Carollia perspicillata. Next base: position 11,652 of record PVKM010038398.1, read on the forward strand.
TAATATTACCTGAATAAATAAATAAAGAAATCCTCAATTTTCTTAACATTGCACATCCAAACTTATCAGAAAGTTTTATAAATTCTATCTCCAAAATATATTTTCAATTGTCCCAGTCTAAGGGTGTAGTAGAAATTTAAAAGTGTAGATAGAGATTGAAGCTGGCACTCTGCATCAGCCCCTGATGGCTCCCTGCTGGCTTCCTGGCTCCAGACTATCTGTTCCGGACCTCTGATGACTCCCTGCTGGCCCCCAGGCTCCAGACGACCACCTGTTAACTAGTTGACTCTCTGTCTTGGACTCAGTTAATCTCTTACTATCTCTTTGTCCCAGCCCCCGGCAATTTTCACCCTCTGCTTCTGTCTTGGCTTCCACATCCCTGCTTGTACCACGAGACCTCTCCCCTCCCCGCTTTGTTGCAAAAGTATTTAACCTCCCACCTGACCCCTGCTCAGTGCCCAGAATTTGGAAGCTGTCTCCTCTGGGCCCACATGTGTAATAAAGGCTTACTCCGCCACCCCAGATCATGTAAGAGTTCGTTTTTCCACAACAAGGGTAACCCCATCTCTGGCTGGAATGACCACAGAAGTCTTTTGACAGGACCTGGCTTCCACCCTTACCACTCTCTCATTCATGCTCCACATAAATTGTAAATGAAATCAACACTTTCTACATGGGCAACAAAGCCCTGTGCAGTCTTGCATTTGCCTGTCTTTCCCACCTCAGCTTGACACACTATCCCTCCTATTCTCTACACTCTGGACATTGAGGGGAAGCAGAGTTTTTCACCCCAAAATATGTTTTTAGTATATAAATTATCTTAAGCTACTTAATTTTGTTATAGAACAGAGGTCCAAGGAGGGGGTGCAATATTTGGCTCACCCAGGGATGACAAAAACTGTTACAGAACAACACAGGAGCTCCCCCAGGATAAAATACTAATACTGTCCAGACCACCTACTGGGCTCAATTTTCAGCCACCAATTGGAAAGATGTCTCTCAATGCCAAAGATTTGTGAAAAGGAAAGGAAAGGTGTATTTAAAGCTATACAGACTTAAAGTAGTGACCCAATATCCCCATTAAAATATCAAAGTCCTGTAGGATAACTACTGACGCCCACAGTGCCTCTTTCTCCCCCTGCCCTAATTCAGGGGTATCATATTTCAAGAAAAGAGCACACATCCATGTTTCCAGGTTGCTGGCACCATCAGCTGTGTCACCGTCCAGGCAGGATCTCAAATTACTCCAAAGCCATGTGGCACCTTCTCATGGTCTACTGACAAGAGTTCTTTGTACCCATTTTCCAAGCAAACTCTCTTCTTTCCTCCACCAGAGCTGCAGAGAGGGTAGGGTCACCACTCTGGCAAAGCCAAGTGGTGATTCTCTGCTAAAGCCACATGGTGGTTCCCTCTAATAAAACTACAGGGGTCCCCACTCTGGCGAAGGCCTTGTGGTCCACTCTCCTTCACATGGCTGCAGGGGTACCCACTCTGCCAGAAGCGCGTGGCTTTCTCTCCTTGCACTGCCACAGTCATATGGTTCACTCTCCTTAAATGGCTGCAGGGGTCCCCACTCTGGCAAAGCCACATGGTCCACTCTCCTCACCAAAGCTGTGAAGGGGTCTGTACTCTCGCTAAGCCTCGTGGTTCTCCCTCAATGGCTGCCTTGTCTGGGTTTAAATCCCCGTGCCAATCTTCTGTACCCCTATTTCCAACTCCTCCTACAATCAGTTATACCTGCCAGCATTCCTTTATTATTCCAAGTTTACTGGGCTGCCATCCTGAGTCCAGGCAGGTATGGCCCCATGTCCTGGAGCCAATCTTCTCAAGCTCCCATGCAGGCGCTATAACTTGGGGACCTGCTCCCCAGTTACATCTTGGGTGGAAGTCACTTCCATCCCCCTGGCTCAGAGCAGGGCCACAGCTATTTAATATATCTATGCAACCAGTTAAAGGTTATAAATATGTTAAATGACCATGCCAGAGGTTAGCTGCAAAGCCTGCTGTACAAAACAGCTCTCAATGGTCCTGCTCCATTTGTCCCTTCCCCATCTCACACCTATGGGGGAAGGGGTGAGCACATCTTAATATATCCTGGACACCATGAGGTCTGGACCCCATTCCAAATTCCTTTTGGGGGTCCTCCTCTTGGCTGCACCCTGTTACAATTTCAAGAAACAAAAGACTCCAAAAGAACCTTTAACTGCCTAAAGAATTACAGATAGAAAAATCTGCTTAAAGGAAGGAATTTATCACCTTAACATAACGTGAACTAAGTGGGGAGATAAAGAATTGCACAGTTGGTTGGGCTCCCTCCACCTCCCTATATTTGGGTGGCTGAGCAAGACTTTGTTGACCATGTTTGCTCTTTCTTATCTACCTGTGTGTTGCCTACTTTCCCTTTGAAATCCCAGACCCCTGCCTCCTTCTCCTTAGTTCAGAATACATATAAGCTTTAACTGCCC
>PVKM010038399.1:0-14128 GCA_004027735.1 Carollia perspicillata
CAAGCTGCTCAGCAGATACTGACCACCCAAAGCTGAATTCACTTCAGCAGGGCCTGGTGCTTGCTGAGATCTCCCTTGGGATACACCACTTGTGAAGTTAACAGGATGCTGCTCTGATGTTGCCTGAGCTGGCCACTGGGTGTGTTATCTCTGGGGCCTCTTGTGGGGGACTCTAATGCAGACCAATGCCAGGCACAGCATGTCACTGGCCCTGGGAAACCTATTGAGAGGGGGTACAAAGTGATCTGCAGTTTTTGGCTACCTCTACTGGGCTTGGGTATACACAGGAAGTACAAAGCTGCACACCAAGGCCTGCTTTTACCAGTTCAAGGCTGTGGGGCAGGTCACCAAAAGTACCAAGGTACCCTGAAATTTACCCCCACCCGACTCTGCCTGCAGACTGCCTGTTAGGCTTAGTCACTGAAACAGCCTCTGGTTTTATTCAAGTTGTATGATATAGGTTCTTAGTAAGTCACAAGGTAAGGGCAAGTTGTGTTTACCAGATTGGTACAGGTTCAAACTCGATGCCAGTGCTGGGTCTGAGGCCACTCACAAATGTCCAATGTATAGCAAGTCTAGCTGCAGTGGGTGCTCACACACCTTTGTGTTGGGGCAGGGTCTCAGGGAGATATCAGGGAGTGGCCAGCAGAGTTTATCAGGCCTAAAGAAACCAAGATTTGGACATGTGAAGGGGGGCTCTGCGTCATTTGGGCTTGTGAGGAGAAAATGGCCCTTTTCCTGGAGATACACAACTCAGTCTGTCCCAGATTCTGTCAGGAGCTTGATCTCACCAGGGAGAGTCCACCAGGAGTCAGGAGGCTGGGGCTAGTGAATCTCATGAGGGGGAGGTGCCAGTCAGGCTGGGGTAAGGTGGGGGAGTGGCCCCTGTCACAAAGCCACACAACTCAGTCTGTCCTACATTCTATCATCTTTTTATAGAACTTATTCATCATATTATATATAGGGCTTTATATTTTTATCTTCTAACTTAATGGTGTGAATTCCTTAAAAAATGTTCTTTTTTAAAAAATAATTTCTTTAAACCTATTCCAGTCCTACACAAGTGTGTATTGACTGAATAAATGAGACAATTTTATATGCAATGTCCACCTGCAACTAATGGTTATTATGTTTTTTATTGTTCAATTAAATCTCTATTTTCTTTTCTTTCTAACATAGACATATTTTATTTTCTCTTGATATTGTTACTTAAAACTATTTGTTTATTTTATGAATTATTCAATAGGAGAAACATAAGAAATAATGGTTTTGAGAAATATGTCTACACATTAGTGACTTCTCTTTCAAGTTTTGTAAGATACGGGGTAAATAATCCATGAGCATCTGATAAGTCAAGCATCAGAAGGGATACACCACATGTCCTGATGTGCCCTACTACTGCATTGATTGCATTTGACTATTTACAGAGCTATTTACCAGACAAAAATAACATTATCATCTTTTACATCACTGACATAATTCCACTAATTAATTTTTCATTCATTCAACAAATACTTAGTAAAAATTACTATATGCAAGAAACTAGATCTGATGCACTGGGAAGTATTTCTTATTCTTAAAAAAATTTAAATTCTACGATATGAGACCAGGCATGCATATGAATAAGTCAAATATTGATAAATGACATGAGGTAATATTGAAATACAATAAAAGTTCAGAGTAAGGAAAGATAATTTCCTTCTAGAAATAGAGAAGAAACTTTTTAATTATACCTCAAGAAAGTGATATTTTTTCCAGTGTGCTGCAAGAATTTTTAAAACATGCAATACCTGAGTATTGAGTCTAGGGCACTGACCTCTTTCCTGTCAAAGAAAAAGAATGACAACAGCCAACACAACAATAGTCATCCACTGTGAATAAAGCCAAATTGTACGTATATTTTGTCAGATTGACAAAAATATATGTTTTTGGTGTGTGCAGAATTTTAGAAATTAGTTTATATGTGCCATGAGATAAAAAAGGTTGAAAATGACTGCCTTAAGACATTAACAGTCTCTGGATATGTGATGATTAAAAAATTACCAACCTTTTAATACTTGAATAGTTATCGCTTTCTAGAGATATTCTATCCCTAGAATTCTTAGGGAATAAAAGTGTATAGATCTTAAAAATCATATCATAACCACTTTTTTTTCCCCAAACATGCCAATGGATTTTTTAAAAGATTTTATTTATTTATCTTTAGAGGGGAAGGGAAGGAGAGAGGGAGAGAAATATCAATGTATGGCTGCCTCTCATGCATCCCCTTCTGGGAGCTGGCCTGCAACCCAGGCATGTGCCCTGACTGGGAATCAAACCATGGTTGTTCGGTTCACAGGCCCATGCTCAATCTACTGAGCTACACCAGCCAGGGCATCATAACCACTTTAAACATACTAAAATTACAATAAGAATAAGGTAATGCCTCACATCATAATGGTGGTAACTGTGTGAATATTAGATATTCAGTCAAGGTCTGACTGATTTTTCTAATGATGGGTTATAAAAACTAGGTTTTTAACAGATTTTTCGAGGCTTATGACTGACCCTCTCTACTAGGGACTATTCAGTTATTTTTATATGGATATTTTAGATAACTGAAATCTGACAAAACCCCAGAAAAATAATATTGCCATACAGTCATCCAACTATATTTGGGTCACAGTCAACCTGGAAAAAAAACATGTAAACTGGGATATTCTTTGTTGATTTTTTGCTAAGAATTTATGTCATTTTTTCAAAAAAAGAGAAAGAATATTATTTTCATGAGGAAGCTGAGTAATAATTTTTCAAACAACATTTTATTTTAAATAAAAATACAATACTACAGCCCTAGCTGGTGTAGCTCAGTGGATTGAGCACAGGCCTGTGAAGCAAAGGGTCGCTGGTTTGATTCCCGATCAGCGCACATGCCTGGGTTGCAGGCCAGGTCCCCAGTAGGGAACGCATGAGAGGCAACCACACATTGATGTTTCTCTCCCACTCTTTCTCCTTCCCTTCCCCTCTCTCTAAAAATAAATAAAAAAAATATTTTTTAAAATACAATACTACAAAAAGTCATTGGAATTAAAGAATAATTTTTACTATGGCTGATTGACATAAAAGGTAAAATGAAGAAAATAAAAACATTAATTTAAGTGCACCAGCTCCATTCACCTCTCACTTATGATTATTTTTAGCTAGTATTGCATTTGAGAAATTAAAAAGTCTGAAGGAAAAGGTAATTTTCACAAAAACAGTAAGTGAAAGTCCAGATATGAGGTACCTGCAAGTCAAAAGATATGTTTCCATTCTAGGAGCACTTTGAAAATCCTTGGCTTGGAAGGATACATTCATTTTTATTTTAAATGGTTAAACAGTAACAGGGTATAATTTTATAAAACAAGTTTAAAAAATTTAAATGATAGTTGACATATAATATTATATTAGTTTCATGAATGCACCATAATGGTTAGACATTTGTATATATACCTCATGAAGTGATCACTGATGAATGTTGCTCACCATACCTAATTAGTACAATATCATTGACCATATTCCCTATGCTAATAATGGGATATTTTCAAAAGGAAAAGCTTGTATTGGTAAGGATTTCATTTGAGGTAACCAGTGGGTAATTTGTTATTTCCAATAGCATGTTTTTCTAGTTTTATAGTTTATCTTATGCAAATAATAATTTTATGTTCAGAGCTTAAGATTCATTGTGTATGTAAAATTGGTAAGAAAAGATATATTGAAAATATTGTTTAGTATAGACATCACTGAACCAAAGTTGTCGGGAACCTGGGCTGGGCAGAATCTGGCCTTTTCGGCTAATGCAATCAGCTCGGGGGGTTTACGCTCCTCAGAAGCTGCAAGACACAGTGGTTGGTCTTCCTGTTGTTGCCAGTTACGGCTAGCCCAGCCCCTGCCAAGAGCATCCGCAGAGTACTAACACAGGCTACCAATCAGAGTATAAGACGTACCCCAGCTTGTGCACAGTAACCTATCAAGAAGCACTCCTTTGTGTACCCCTCACCAATCAAGTAGCAATATGCTTCCCCTTCCCCCCCTTTTATAAGTCTTTGCCCGAAAATAAAATTTTGCAGCTTGATCAGAACTTATTGTCTTGCTGCCATTCTTTGCGCCTCTTGTCCCCCTCATTCATTTGCTCCAGACAGGTGGTTGAGCCCCGTTGATCGCTCTGCTGGCCAGAGCACAAAGTAAGAAAACTGCTTATTAAATATGATCCCTAATTCTAAGCCCAATGTTTTTATTCCAGACACTAACTTCACTTTTTCCAAAAATATATGTATTTATAAATCTGTTATATATTTGATTATATAGCTTTCTATTTTCTTCTTCAAAAATAATAGTCCATCTATTCTTATCTGAGATAATCCTCCACCTCCCCCTGTGAAGCTACATGTCTTGATTTTCTCTCTCCCTTATCTTTGTAAGGTAGAACCATTCATATTTTCCAAGACTAGTTCCGCAGCACTTTTACAAGTTCTATGAACTACTTGATAGCCTCCAAAACTCCTAATCTTTTTCTCTCAGTCAGAGAAAGTCTGGGTTGCATAAAATTAGGAGACTGACACACCAAGAATTTATAGCATTTCCTTTTCATTTACAGGTGGGAAAAAGTAGGTTTACAGTTGTTCATACAAAAAATAATACAATAATTAGCCCTGGCTGGTGTGGCTCAGTGGATTGAGTTCTGACCTGTGAACCAAAGGGATGTCAGTTGGACGCCCAGTCAGGGCACATGCCTGGGTTGTGGGCCAGGTCCCCAGAAGGGGACATGCAAGAGGCAACCACACACTGATGTTTCTCTCCCTTTCTCCCTTTCTTCTCTTCTCTCTAAAAATAAAAAAAAATAAAACCTTAAAAAAAGGAAACCTAGATCTCACCTTTAAAAAAGATAGTAAAATAATTAATAAATAGTAATACAAGAATAAACTGTTTTGTGTACTCGCAATTGTAAACTTACTTTTGCCTACCTCTGTATAATTGTGTTGAATATAGAAATTTCCTTTATATATATATATATATATATATATATATTTCTGTGTTAAATTATCTATCATCTATTTATTTTTGTTTTTTGATACCTCATCCTAAAATGAGGAGATACTTAAAAGTGTAGCTATAATACAGAAATTGGGCAAACCCCACGACCCCTTTGTTTAAGATGATTTAGAGACCTCCGTTCAGCATTTAAGACTCGTGGACATTTGCTAGTTCTGAGATCAGGTTTGCAAAATGTAAATAGTATGCAGTAGGCAGGTCTGGACTAATCCTTAAGGAGTAAATTCATTTTTGTAATTTTTTTTCTCTTCTTTAGGTAAAGCCATTCTACCAAGTGCCAAACACAATGTGACACAGTTTTCATGCTTGAAAAGTAATAGTTGTCTATATTTTGTGCAATATAGCCAGAGTCAAAGCAACAAATAACTTCAGTACTCTGCGAGACTGCTCAATGAGAGAGCAGCTGGCGTGTCTTGACCTATGCAAAGACCAGAGCCCACTGACAGATATGATGGGGTGACAATGAAATCTGATCAGTCCAGAAGTCCCTGTATATGCCTGTATTCCTTGGCTAATAGCAACAGCACCCACTATAACTCACAAAAGCATTCTAGTTTAGATGATACAATAGGTAATGGGCCTGTATGTACAGTACCCAAGTCCAGTTTCACATGAACAGTGTCACCAAAAGTGAGCAACTCACTGAAACAGCATTCCTCCAGAGCTTCTGCCATCACAGCAGCCGGCTACACCTCCTGTTGCCACAAATACTGTGCTCAGTATTTGTTTCTGCAATCAGCATCAATTTCTGGTCAACTGGAATGTTTAAATTAAGCACTAAATTGAAGTATCAAAAATAACCGCTTTTCAGGGAAAAATCCATCAAAGCCACTATAAAGCTTATTAGGTGTTTTTCTCATTGCTATTGTCACTAATTCTGATGTTGTCTCATCACTAACAAAATTTACAGTTATGAAAATGATTTCAATTAAGCTTTTTCCAGCTGACCACTCCCACCCCAACTGTAGCTATCGACCCTGCAAGTTCAGTATTGTTCCGGGGTTCATGATTTGACTCATTTCTTTCTAATACAACAATGGTCTAACAGGTGATTTATAAATTGACCATGACTTTTTATAATCTAGTGTAGTTTACAGTGTGTCAAAGAGCAATCCCTAAAATTTTATGGCCGTCTTTTTTAGTTTAAAGGGAAGATTGGAATTTTCCCCTATATGTGCCTATTCTGGGTTACTTCTATTGCAATTGTGGAGGTAGGGGATAGAGGAGACGCTTGTGTTTTGAAAGTAATATGTGATTGCAAACCACATTAACTTTAAGGTGTTTTAAATCTTTAACATTTATAATGAATATTTAAAAACACATTTCTGCATCTCTTTCTAACTTTGAAGAGCATATCACTTTGCCCAAGCTAGCCAATATTGCACTTAAGTAGAACTTAAACCTATTAAGAGTAGCTATTATAAATCTGCTATGTCCAGAGTTGAATAAAATAATCCACTGGTATTTACTTTGAGTTTGTAATAAAAATAGTCATGCTTTAATATTTTGGTATGTATTTGTGTGTAGATTTAGTTAGGTATTTTTCTTATACCATGAAATCAGTTAAAAAATCAACATTTAACTTAACATCTACAATACATACTCACTTTCTCAAAATTTACTGAAAAGGTAAAAGCAATTTAAATTAAAAATTTTAGAGATTTTAATATTTGTTTTCTCAAAATTAACTATGAAGATATTTTAAGTTTTGAGTTAATTCTAGAGGATAGAGTTTGGTCACATACAGTTGGTGTGTATGATGAAGGAGTTATAAGCAATGCATGGAACCATTTGTGAACTTCCTAATAAAACACATTATCTCTCCTTATTTCTCAAGTTTAAACTCTTTAATGAGACCTAAGGAAGGAAACATCAAAGCCAAAGTGTCTCTCAATAATCTTCAGTCAACTGAACTTCATATAGAAATTTATTTTGTGCAGAGTCAAAGCATACTTTTTTTGCAAACGTTACCTCAAAATGTTACTTCTGAGTAATTTATACTTATGTAGTGACAAAGTCTGGAAAATAAGTAGTTAATGGGACTCATTCCCTGCGTGAATGACACATGGAACCAGATATTCTTAGCAACTAACCTATTTCTTGATTTGAACATTTTTGTGTGTAGCTTTTTTAAGCTACATGAGTTATTAATTTGCTCTTGAGAAACAAGTTGGGACCTAGAAAATTGCACATAATTATAACCTGAAGATTTTTAAGTAAAACAAAAAGTGCCTATTAGGTGCAAGGCACATTACAAAGAATCATGATAAAAATAAGGTTAAGAATTTGACAAAGAATAAGATGCATTTTGAAAAAACTAGAACCTATGAAAAAGTATGTGAAAATAACTTTTCATGTTCTTGAAATATATCAGAGCTAAATGTGTTCTGATTATCCCCAAAGATGTAGAAATTATCCTGTATTTAGGTCAAGTGAACATCCTCCTTCCCATCATAAGCAAAGCAAAGTAAACCTAACTTCATTGATTTTTCTGTCATGGCTAGGTATTTTCATTTTTGGTATATTATTTGAGGTCTCTCTATTAAGATGTAAATCTTATCTAGAAAGGGCAAACAGTACTCCCTCTTAAAGTAATTTAGTCTTTTGGGAATAGGAGCATGTGAGGTTAATTTGGAAATAGAGACAGGATGTGGCCAGAATTGCAGATCGGATGAGTTTGTAAGTTTGAGAGCTGAGTTGTTTGTGTGCATGTGTGTGCCTTTCTGTGAGGTGGGATGTGTATGTATACACACTCGCCTTCCTGTGAACTGGGGTGGTGGTAAAAAGGAGTGCCAAACTGAAGACAACAGTGCATCATTTTGGTTCAGGTTGACTGTAATCTTACCACATTACACTAGATACCTGGATTCTAAAATATACTCAAAAACATGCCCAAGGAGAATTTATACTTTTTGCTTAGGTTGACAAATTTTATAAGCTTGAAACTCAATCTTGTTTCACTCTTTCCTGAATTGAATCATTTTCTGCCTTTTCTTTATTTATTTTGAGTTGTGTTTATATAGAGCAGAATAGATTTTGTTTTATCCCAGTTAAGCTTATTAACTCATTCATCACCTCAGTTACGAATTATTCTCTTTTTTCCCAGGTCATTCACTCATTTCTCTGGCAAACAACTCCACCATGTCCATTATATACTAGGTATTCTCCCAAAGACTAGGAATATTAAAAAAAATAAGGCTCAGCCCTTGAATAAGACTCAAGGAGCTTACAATTTAGTGAGGGAGTCTGGAACATAAAGTACTTATAAAACACTGGGACTGGGTCGATCATATTATTCAGAGGGAACACAGGGGAGGGGAAGGAGGGGGATACAAGGGGAGTTAACGAAGGTGAGGAACGCAAAAGTAAAGGATGATAAAAGTTAGTTTGGTAAACGCAGATGAAAGCAAACTTCAGGACACTGAGCATAGGTTCTGAAATAGAAGGTGGCTTTTGATGGCTTGGCATGAGGGTTCATACCAATTTTCCTCAAGGAAACAGCCAAAGGAAGGGATTTTCCTAAATTCTCAACCTGCTACAAATCCATATCGGTTTTAAAGGTAGCAGTAAGATGCTTCACCTGCTAAGAAATTTATATTTGAAAATCACTCACAGCAAAACTGCTCTGGTAATTGTTTTTATTTCTTCTTTTATCTCCCTATTGTAAGAAATGGAGAAAGTGAAGTGGCTCTTTAATTGTACAGTTGACTCAGAAGGGACCTTTTGTCAGTCTCTTTAAGATTCATAGCAATAGAAGACATGTTATCAGGAATCTGGTAGATGATAAAAAGGTTCTTATTGATCACGCATCCTTAAAACTACATCACAACTGTTTGTCAACCGTAATTGATTCTGGCCAAGATTTCCTGAGAGTATAGCCAGCAATTTAGAGAGGCAGCACTTCTGGTAAAGCATGACTTAGAGAAAGGATGTTATTAATGTTTTTTTCTGTAAAAACTAAATTTAATAGAATGTAACCATGCAACAATCCCTATACCCAAATGCCATCTGGTCATTTCTTCTGTTGTATATACACTACCCATTTTCTAGAACCAATAAGAAATCCAGGAAACTAAAAGAATGTTTAAAATTTAAAAGTATTAAAGTCAAATGAAATTACTAATACAGCTTTTGTTAAAATTAAAAAATCACAGCACATTTTTTCCTCATTTTTAACTATATTTTGTAACATTTACAGACTTAGAAAAAAGTTGCAAATATAGTACGAATTTTCTATGAACCCTTCAATCGGCTTCCCGCAGTGACAGCACCATTTACATAACCATGATATAATGAATAAAATCTGAAAATTAACATCGATACAGTAGTAGTGACAATCTGCAGATCTTAGTAAAAATTTAACCATTTTCCCATCAATGCTCTGTTTCCAGTTCAGGATCCAGTCTAGGGTCCACACTGTACTTTGGTGCCTTGTCTCCTTTGCCTCCTCAAATCTGTGGCAGCTCCTTGTCCTTTCGGCCTTGACACTTTTGGAGAACATTGGTGATTATTCTTTTGAATATAGCCCAGCCTGGATTTGCCTGAAGTTTTCCTGTCATTAGATTGAGTTTATACGTATTTGGCAAGAATGTGACAGAGGTGGTGTGCCTTTTTCAGTGAGTCACAGTCGGAAGCACATGATGTCCATGTGTCTCATCACCACTGATGCAAAAGTATCCTTTTTCCCTTTGTAATTAAAGAGTACCTTGTGGGAAGATGCTCTGAGACTAAGAAAATCTAGTATTTCTCATCATACTTTTGCTCACTAACTTTAGAATCCATTGATGTTTCTTCCCTGCCACAACTGCTGTGGAGTTTGCCTTGTGGTTGTTTTATATTTCCACCATGTATTCTATGTTAATTGGGATCTGTCTTTGTGGAAGATCACATTCCTCCCCATTCTTATGTATTCACCTCTTTGTTGATATTAATATGGACTCATGTATGGATATTCACTTCATCCTATTGGCTATAGTATGTTACTTTTGTTACTTATTTTGCTGTTCAAGATGTCCTATATTTGGACATTGGGAACTCCTTTAGATAGGACCTGGCATCCCCATTATTGTTTGAACACAGCTTTACTTTCTGGCAAATAAAATACTCCAGGTACATATTGTATTTTCCCTTCCCAATTCCCAGAATCAACCATTCCTACATGAAGCCCTGATTCCTTTAACTGGAAAATGGGTTTTAGAGATCAAGATCTGGATATTAGTTAAACACATACTTTTAAAATATTTTATAGAATAAAGATTTGTTATTTCTAAAGTTCACTATATTATTCACTGGTGAGGTTTTCATTATTCACTGATGCTGTGAACGGTGTGACTTTAATGCTCACATTACTACTGAACACATGAACACATCAAAACATAATAGCATTTGTTAATATTTACTCCAGCCATCTCGCTGTTTGTACAGATACTGGCATCCAAGACTCCCATGAAGAGATGTCTTGTGGGCGGATGTTGGTGGTACCCAGGTTGCTTGCAATTGTTTTTGGTCTTCCTCCTCCAGTTTACACAACCTTCCTGTGGTTGCCACCCATCTTTCCCTAGTCATTGTATCACGATCAGTCTGTCTTTGGGCCTAAATTCTTAACTTACTCCACACCAAGCCCCACCCCTTAGGCAGACACTGTCCTTATGCTGCCTCCTGACTACTCAGAAGTAACACAGAGGTGACTCAGATTAGCTTACGTTGCCTTATGGGAGATTTATCTTATATCACTTTTTCCCCTCTCTCTGTCCAAATAAAAACTCCTAAATCCTCGGAATTGCTGGCATAGACTAAATATTGAGAGGAAAGGAGTAGATATAAACATGATTGTGTTAGGTTTAATATTACTGACATCTACTCTCCATTTAGAGTGTCAAGTTTTATTTAATGCTAAATGAGGCTCTTAACTCACTGAATTCCAGGCCTGGTAATAAAGTAAGCTAAAATACGTTGAGAAGCAGGGGAAGTATTTTGTATAGTATCACAATTCTTATAAAATCCCCAAAATGCATAATACGAACTCTGGCTAATCCCACTTCTTTCTCAGTATGTGAGAAGAAAGAAGGTCAGAATCTGCACACGGCATATTTACGCCGCGCAGCCTCTGGGATAAAGCCTCATTTATTTAAACATATGCTTTATAACACTATTCCACAGTGCAAAAAAGTTAAATTAATTCAATACAGAGATCTCAGATGAACATTTAACAGGACATTCTCTTGTGACTGGTCTCATAAATTTACATGCAGAATATCATAAAGGAAATGTTTAAAACTGATTGCAATAAAAGAGCGGTTCCTGCTCTCTAGGGCTTATTTGGTGACATGAGCATCTAGAGAGAAAGCAGATGTGACTTGTTTGAGGCCATTCATGCTGTGATGAGTTCCCCATCTTTGACATGTAACACTGTCAACGAAATGAATGTCACAATATGTAAATACTCCACAATTAAGGAAGGTTCAGTTGAAATAAGATGTTGTAAAGATTACTGTTTATGCCTTGAAGGAACTGAAAATGTAAGAATCCTCTATCAGGTGGCACCAATATGTTCACTCACACAGGGATTTTTGGGATACTGGCAATGTCTATCCCTGCTCTATGTTGATAAAGGTCCGAGGACACTGGGAGAATATATTCAAAACCACAGGGTCGCTTAGCGTGTCCCACTGTGGAAGGGGTCTCAAAGCATTCCTCTGGCCTTTCCAAAGTACTATCAAGTGCCCTAGTCAATTCAAGTACACGAACGTGTGCCTTTTTCTCAAAACCTCTTTTATCGGATAAAAACAGTATTGATAGGTCTGGGAGGCATTGCAGGACCTGTGTTCTCTCCCTGGTACAATCCGGTACTTTGCCCCTCTTCTCCTGCCCTTGCAGGAGAGATGGGCATGGCTTCCTGGCTATATCAGTTTTCTCAGTTTGGAGCCCTTCTCTGCCATGTTGTTTCTCTTCCCAGATGACTACGTCACTTGGTCTTGGAAATGTGCTTCCCCCTCGTGAGAAATGGATGCTGAAAGTATTATTACTTTAGTTTTCACAGCTGAGAGATCAGAAATTCCCCACATCTCTTCACACCCAGACCTACCCTAAAACTAGCTATTCCAAAAGATATTTAGGTAAAGAAATTGGACTAATTAAAAATAGTATCCATAAATAAAACATTTTGGCACTGTTAGCTAGTGAGTAAAAACAACTACATTTTTGAGCAGATACACATGGTTACAAGTTCTTTTAACTGTAACGATTTCTCTTCCCTCTTCCTTCCCCTCCCCTTCCCCTTCCCTTCTCTTTTCTCTCTCTCTCTCTCCTGCCTGTTAGCTGAGGTCACTTAGCTGTACTCATACTTGCTTTTATTGCTGTTCTAATTGATTTTTATTTTTTATGAAGACATGAGAAAAAAGTCATAGTATGTATTCAGTAATAATGCAACCACTGTTAAGAACCTAACTTGGTGCAAGACAGGAAAATGAAGAACTACATAAATAACACATTTGGTAACGGTTGATACAAATAATCACCACACAATGAAGTAGGTGGTGGAGCAGAACAAATGAGGCTATAGGAGAACATTAGGTGGTTGGGGGAGGCCAGGGCACAGCAGCTGGAACTGATTTCAAAGAGAAAGTGAAGTCTGAGTTGAGTCTTCCAGTGTGACCACCCCACCAGCCTAGAAAGGAAAGAGAGACTTGGCCTCAGCCAATTCTCTAACCTCAATGTCGGGTCTCCTGTCTGTGTGAGAGAAGCCCACCTCTGATATTTCATGAAACAGGGCTATACACATACAGTATTTATCAAATACACATATGCAGTGTTTATCAAGTATATATGTATTTGATAGGGATGTTTTCATAATCACAGAAGGAGATTTTGTTTCATTTAAAACAGAATTCCCTAATACATCATCCTCGGTACCCTCTGAACTCGGCATATTTAAAAAATATGTTTTTGATGCCCAAGTACTCAAACTTTAGGATAATACCTATCTTGAATGAACACATTTTCCCTGTAAATACACATTTGTGATCCCTATCCTGTAGATATAGATTTGTGATATCTATATTTTATCTTATATTATTTAATAATAATATTAAAAGGCTTATCTATAAATATTTAAAATTTAATAATGTGAGGTAACATCTCAGGAAATAATTACTAGTATAATTAATAATTGTGTTAAGTTTCTAATTTATTTTTTAACTGATTATTTCATGTGACCACCATGAGCCTTCAAAACTAGCACGGATTATAGTTGTTTCAGACTGATGTGTCTTCTTCAAAGGGAACATACTTGTTGAAATAAAATGAATCAGAGAATTCTCCAATATGAGAGACTATAAAGATTCAAATATAAGTAGGATCTCTCTTTCTTAAAATTTGGGGGAATAATTTTCATCTAATTTAAATTTCCTTTTCAATTTTCCTCCAACAAGGCAATAATTAATAACCATAAACTGTCCCCATGCAGTCTCCCGATGAAGCTGGAAGGCAGGTTACAGTGCAATAAAAATAATGAATAGATACTGAGTTTAGATGCCCATATTGGCAATACTTGAACAAGATTGGCCATAGAAGTGAGTGGAGAAATAAAGTGATAGGTAGAAAGAAATGTGATTTTAAGGGTTATATTTGTAATTTCCTTTTTGGAACAGATATAACAGTATTTAAAAGTTGACAGAAGAAACTGGCAGAGCTGGCGAATGGAAACTTCCTTATCTGGGCATAACTAACACAGAACAACCCTCCTGACATACATGATTATAAACGTGTCCCCAATATATAAGACAATCAATTATAGGCATTCTACATTATGTGGCAAAACTCTCCACATATTATATATTGCCACAATTTGCATATTGTGGCAAAAAACCCCACAACTCTATTTGTGAGAAGGAAGCTCATGAGACGAGTCCCAGGTCTGCCCTGGGTCTTTGTCTTGGGACAGTTTATAAGGTTCCCTGGAGAAGACAGAATTAGAAGCAAATCCCATCAAGTTCAGGGAAACTGGTACACATTTGGGGGGTTCCACAAACAATACATAAACAATACATAAAGGCGAGAG
>PVKM010038400.1:0-14119 GCA_004027735.1 Carollia perspicillata
CACATGGAATGTGTTTCAAAAGTGCTGCTTTCCTTTCTTTCGAAATTTTAATAAAGTAAGGGATGGTAGACCTTATATTGTTGTTTTTCAACTTTTTAATACCATAAGACTCTTCTCTTCTGTCATTTTTCCCCCAAATAAAAGCATATGCAGCAGCTTATTACATAAAGATTTTTTCTGGCAAAAGTTTTCAAGTGTGTGTATATGTAGACACACATAATAATTTTAAGGTTGTTGAATGATGAAGAGCGAGGATGAGCCAGCTGAAAATGTTAGTAATTTTAATGAGAAATAGCTTTCAAGAAGGGGAAATGCAGTAGAGCTTACACAGCAGCAGTGTTGGCTCTGCTGCCCTGAGTGCAGAGTGATGGGGGTGCAGTCAGGTAACAGAGGTGTGGCGTTCGGACGTGAGTGCGAATCCTGTTCCCGGGTCTGACTAAGGAGTCGGCTGAGTCTCAGTTTAATCACCTGGGAGGTGATAGATACCCTGAGATTCCCAGTTGCCTGTGCTGTTACATAAAGGAAAGTGTACTTTCATTAACTATCAAAGCCTCATATTTTTAGCATATAAAAGTCTTCCTTAAACTGTTTCTCTGCTCTGTTTTGTTCCTAGACTACCGAAATTTCCAATGTGGTCCTTTATTAAGGATCTGATATCACATACAAGTACCTATTCTTCAATGAAGTACTTGTCCAAAATATTGTATTTGCTTAATTCCATTAATATTCTACATAGTGATCTTTATCAAGAATGTCACAGTTCAACCTTTTACTATCGTACCAGCCCATGAAATATATTATGCTATTTTCACCACCACATATATTCAACATTTGAAGGTGGAGACAGTCTGATGCCCAGTCACATGTCGCTGGGGGCGATGCAGACAGAAATGGTGAACCGAAAAGATTCAGGGGGAAGGTCAGAGCACTCTGAAATAAGCCTCTCTCTCATTTCTTTCCCTCTCACTTCAGTCTCTCTCCTTTAAACCTGTTTTTGTGTGGTAGAATAAAAAAAATGTGTTAATACAGGATGTTACAGACACATACTTTTTTTAAAAAAGAGAGGTTTTATGTCTCCCTCTCTCTCTTTCTCTCTCCCCCATCTCTGTCATCTCTCAGTAAAATGAATGTCATAGGAAGGGAAATGTGTTGGTGAAGAATGTTTTAAAATACAACTTAAAACTGGGGATCTCAGGAAACAAATTTATAGGGAAAGGAAACGGTATAAACCTACTTAAAATTCTAATCAAGATGATCTAGCTTTACATTTTGGCCCACCTGAAACTGAAGGCTGGAGAAATCAAGGCAGGAACCTAGATGTACTCAGTATTTATTAGGAATTCACATATGTAGCACCAGAAGTGGTATTTGAATTGCAAATTAAATGTTCTCTGTAGTTTTGCTGATTCCCTAAACTGTATCAGTGGCTTGAATTATCTGCCTTTTCATTTTTCATGTGGTCTGTAGCCAAGCCTGCTTTAAATTACTAAAAAAGAAAGTTTTTAAAAGTCTTTTCCTAAGACAAAATGGAATAGCCAAGGTCAATGGCATAACAATAACTACAGCGCTATAATTTTAAAAAATTACAGAGCTCTCCAAGGAGCAGCATGAAGAATTCAGGACTTTGGAGCCACACAGATCTGGGCTTAAACCCTGTGGGGCCCTTGGCAAGTTGTTCAGCATTAGCTTCCTTTACAGAGAATAGAAATAAAAATAGTATTTACCTAATAAGGTTGTTCTGATAATTAAATATGATAATATGTACAAATTGCTTGACGCTAGACAGATGCTACCTATTAGCAGTTTTGCCTTATTTTTACATTTTATGAAAATCTGAATTATAGGTCAGGAAACTGAGACACATGTGTTGGGTTACAAAGTTAACGGAAAGTAGAATCAGAGTGTGAATTCCAGGTTTTCGCTTCATCTCCTCCTCGTTCGTTCTATAGCATCACAAACGGACTCACTATGATGCAGCTTCTCCACCCAGTGAAGGATCATCAATAATTACTTTTAGTGACTTTTATATTATAAGGGCAAATTTGACTGCATTTCTTTGAAACTCATAGTACATTCAAAAAGATATTTTAAACACAGTTAAACCTCTCCGTAATGTTATAACTTGGGGCAGAAAACTTTAATTATGTAAAATATTAGGGTTGTGCTCTTGTGACGTTATTGAAATAACCAACATTTCACAGCTGCTGAGAATGTCTGTGAATGGATAATTGGCTTATGTCTGGATTTTCATTATGTGTGACACATTATTGAAAGATTTTACTATAGTTAACCACTTACTTTGGTTAAAAATAAAAGATAAGATCGATGAGGTGTGACCCTAAGAGTAATGATAGTCGCTATGGAAATGCTGCCCTGAGCTCTGATAAGCACCGGTCTAAACGGCCACAAGCCTGGGACGAGTGCAACCCTTGCAGCCCTAGCAGCCCTTGCATGTAGCCAAGCAACATACGGCAGATAGGATGTGGTAAAATTGCTTCAAAAACCTTCCGGATTAGCTCTTTAAAATCCCATACAATTCTGACTCCCTCCTCTTTTTTACTTTCTGTGGTGCCTTTGGGAGGCAAAATAGGATGGGAGCAGCTGGGGTATTTGAGTCGCCACCCAGAGCATCTCTGGAAAGGAGAGCCTCCAGACCCACAGCAGGGTGCTGTGACTGAAAAATGGCCATCTGCTGGGCTGAGCCTCTGAGATGTCAGAGGCAACACGTTTGCACAGCCTCACCTCACCTCTTCTGGCTAACACAGCACCTCAAGTTGTGCACCTCGACTGTGTACCAGGCACTCCATGCAGCACTCTGTGTATCTTACTTGATCTTCAAAACGGAGATATAAAATAAGTATCCGTGTCATAGTCATTTTTCAGATGAGAATAATGAAACGGAGAGTAGCTAAGTGCTAGTCTATGACCAAAGAAGCTGCACTGGGGTTTGAATTCATATCTGTGTATCTCTGGAGACTGCCAGCTTGATCAATAGGCGGTCTTTCCATGTATTGGGTTGGCCAAAAAGTCTCTATGGTTTTTTTCCTGTAAAATAAAAGACATGTTTCATTTTCACCAATAACTTCGTTGATTTGGATATTTTGAGTATGTCAGCTATCTCCCATGTGGTGTAATGTTGATTGTTCTCAATGTCTCAATCTGATTGCTATCAATTTCAACTGGTCCACCTGACTGTAGAGCAGCATCCAGTGAGAAATCTCCAGCACAAAACTTCGCAAACCACTTTTGACACAATCCATCAGTCAGAGGACCTTTTCCATACACCGCACACATCCTTTTTTGTGTTTGTTTATACCTTTCTTGAAATAATAAAGCATAATATACCCATACTATGTATATTCTTCCATCTTCAATACTAAATGGCTACACAAAATTTCACCAAGTTTGGTAAGGTTTTTGTATGCACACTGATATGACAGTTGTCACAATACAGTCCAATGTTGCTTGGAATGAAGTTAAAAACAACTAAGCCCAGCTACAGCCATCTTACAGAAATAAAAAGCAAATGAACTTTTTTGGCCAAAATAATGTTAGACAAAAATAAACCATTTGTTTGTAAATAAAAAGAAATCTCAGTGGGCTAGCATGATGATCATGAGGGCCTGGGCTGTGAGGTGCCTCTGAGAAGGACACAGGTGCAGAGCAGAATACGTAATAGTCTGCTCAGGCATCCAGGGTGGACTCCAGTGTATGTATGAGGTCTGTCAGGAAAAGTCTAGCCATTGCTAATATAACAAGAATGGTTTGCATGGCATCAATGTAACTTGGCAGCCAAGGAGAATAGACTGGAATGTGCATATGTGAACAATGATGACTTCACTGTACTAGTCGGTGGGCACAGTGGACACCATTGAATAAGCATGTGTACTGTGTGGCCATTGCATTCAAAATGACTGACCAAGAAGGAAACCAAATCTGTATCAAATTTTGTGTTAAGTTTGAACATTCCTCCATGGAAATTATTTGAATGATTCAGAAGGCTGCAGCTATGGGCAACTAGTGATTGGCAGCTTCATAACAGTAATGCACCCACTAATGCATCATATCTCATGCAGAGTTTTGGTGAAACATCAAATCACGCAGGTGACTCAGCCCCCTATATCCCAGATTTGGCACCCTGTGACTTCTGACTTTCCCCAAAACTAAAATTACCTTTGAAAGAGAAGAGATTTGGATTGTCAGTAAGATCCAGGAAAATATGATGGGTGGCTGATGGCAATTGGGAGAACCATGCAAGGTCCCGAGGTGACTGCTTTGAAGGGGACTGAGATGTCATTGTCCCATGTACAGTGTTTCTTGTGTCTTGTATCTTCTTCAACAAATGTCTCTATTTTTCATAGTATACGGTGAGATACTTTCTGTACAGACCTCTTATAAGTAAGAGTCTGTTTTCAGAGAAAATGCCATATTCAATGATGTGCCAGAATACATTGCTATTTGATCAGTTAATGAAACATTTATGGAAGTGGGGAAAATTTCTTGAACTACCATAAGTAATCAGAGGAGGTAAGAATGGAATTAGTGAATTAATGCCGAATGTCTTTTTTTTTAATTTTCAATTAACATAAAATTTATAGTTTTTTATGCAGAAATAATAGAACACACTCATCCCTTTGTCATCACTGTGCCACAGTTCAGGTGACTGCTACCAAAGCAATGGCAAGAACTCTGTGTGACTGTGTGAGTTGCCTTGTGAGACTTTTTCTACACTAGGACAATTAAGGAAACATAAAACAAAAATTATGGCTTTAAGTTTTTAGAACTCTTTGTGTTTTTTTTTTTTAATTTGGGGTAATGACTTCTCATGGGTGCGGATGGCAGAGAGGAGGTAAAACACAGAGTATAAATCATGCTTTTGTATTTAAAAATTATATAAATTGAATATGTAAGTACATATACTGCATATATAAATATATGTAAAATATATGCGTTTACACACATTTACCCATGCATACATGCACATATTATACATACATAAACATATGTGTATGTCTGCATCAGTGTAGTAACTGACTTAGCCTTAAAAATACATTGTGTCTAAGTGAGGAAAGAGTTTCAAAGGCCTTCAGGGACGGATGTGCCTTACAATCTGCAAACGTAGATGCATAGCTTAGTGCACTGATGAGAAGCTCTAAGCGTCATCTATGGCATCAGACGCTGTTTGAGTGAATAATTTTACTAATTTCACAATAAATAGTTCTTCGAGCACTTACTAATTACTTTACAGCTTGCTACATTAGGACAAGGTTTTAAGAAATATTAACACTCAAATACACAGCTTATCTTCTAACACTAACCTTCAATTCCCATTCAGTTTTGTTAGAAATAAACAAACATATATTAAATGCCTTCCATATGCATGAACATTCTGTCATTAGGGAAATTCAAAACTGAATTATATAGCACTTCTGCCTAAAACAAATTTACAAGCTAGTGGGAAAATTAGCTATACCATCCGTGTTTGATCTGCTTCTGTTTTCCCTCTGTTTAGTAGGGAAATGTTAGCTTCTCACCATGGTGCCTTGAGTGATGTCTTGTGCCATGCATCCCAGCAATTTATTGTCAGGACCTGGACATATGAGGTTTCAAGCCTCTGAAGAATGGAAACTCAACTGTGTCTGGCTTTTAACACCCCAGAAAGAAGGTGCTAATTTACTTTCTTCAGATTGCTAATTAGATGTGAAACACTCTGTTTTTATTATAAAGGAGAGCTGGCTCACGGAATATTTCAAGAATTATTTTAAGCAGTATTTCTGTGTGGTCATTGTTCATGTTTTATCTTCTGGTTCTGAAATGTGAAGTGTGAAGAAGGTGTCAGTGCCTGTGACTTCATTGTGCTTCAGGGTTAGGCTCTGAGGTAGGGAGACCAGTAGATTTGGGCTCATAGCTTCTCCACTCTGGACAGAGTGTAGGTGACTTATACCTGCTCTCTCATCTGGGGTTAAATCGCAACAAAGCTGCAGTATTATGCTGCATAATATATAGAAAGCAATAAACAATAGCTATTAACATTTCTTAATAGCATCTATTATTTATGTATGATAGGGATTAAGTCCTTTTTCTCCTAGAAATACTTAAATCTCATTCCAATATTTTCTGAATTATTTAAAATTATCTATCAGCCCTGGCTGGTGTGGCTCAGTGGTTGAGTGCCAGCCTGCAAATCAAAAGGTTGCTGCTTCGATCCCCAGTCAGGGCACACGCCTGGGTTGTGAACCAGGTCTCCAGTGGGGGGTGTGCTAGAGGCAACTACACATTGATGTTTCTTTCCCTCTCTTTCTCCCTCCCTCCCCCATCTCTCTAAAAAAATAAACAAATAAAATCTTTTAAAAATATTTTTAAATTAAAATAAAATTACCTATCAAACATGAATTCCATATTGATAGATTCAAATTATACTTTGGCTTATAGATAAAATGGGGAGCAATTTAAATTATAAATGTACTAGATTATAGAATATCATAACTATTATATATCTATGACTTTAAATCTTTAAAGTATCTTTTTTCTCATAGAATTTAATACTAATTAATATTTTAAAGATTATATATATGACATATTCATTGTTTTCTGATATATACTTCTCAATGAAGTATATATCAGAAAACAACAAATATATATTATTTAATGATTCTTCAAAAATTTATTTATTGGTTTCTTTCTCTTTCAGATTTTTAAAACATTTTAAGACAACATCTGTAGACAGAAATATACAGGATGTGGCGCACTTTACTCTAACATAGAACATGGCAAAGTGTGATCCCCAGGCTCACAGGGGTCCCTGGGACCGTCTCAGAAACTTCATAAGGTCAAGACTATTTTCACAGTAGTACTGAGTAGTAAAGCCTTGCACTAGCACAAAGAAATAATTTGCATTTTAAGCTGTGTTGGCATTCCTACTGGTGGCACAAAGTCAACGGCGCCTAAACTTGCCTACCTGCAGGGTGGAGCCAGGAAGCGAGGCACCACACTGCACAGCTGTCCTTATATTCGTTAGCACCACGTTCTGTGATTTTCTTTGTTAAAGCCAATCTCACTTAAGAATATCCTGAAGTAGTAAACGCTATTAATTCTATTAAATCCTGAATCAGAGGACACATCTTCTTATAATTCGGGGATAAAGCAGATCCTCGAAGCAGCCTTGTCACATATTAAGTTATGACGGTTGACTCAGTAACAAAAGCACTGGTGTGAGTGTTTCAGTTATGAGCTGAACTAGCCACTTATTCAAGGAATAGAATTTTTACTGGCAAGAACAACTGGCAAACAAAATTACAGTTATTTAGGCTGAGATATTTGGTAGACTTTTTTTTGAAAATGAAGGAAGTAAAATTATCACTAAAGGAAAAACTGACACTATTTATTGCTAAGGATAAAATTCAAGCTTCCAAGTAAAAGTCAGAACCTGGGAAATGTGTATTGACTGCCATAAACTTGACAAATTCCTAATACTAAAACGATTTTCTGTTGGGATCAAGATGATACTAGCAAATCCAATTTTTTGGTATTATATAATTAAATGTGTCAACATTTGGAAGATCTGCATAACTCAGTGAATCGATATTCTTAAAACTATCTAATGCATAATATAAAATAAATGGGTCAAAGATCCAGTGAAATGCAGAATAGACCAGTAGATTTGAATGTAGCACAGAGAGTTCATTGATACGCTTTCAGTTGCCACGCTGCAAATAACATTTAAAAAAAACTCTACTTGTCAAGTTTTGGCACAGTATCAACGATATAAAAAAGTGATTAAAATATTCTTCAATTTTCCAACTACATATATTTGTGAGGCTGGATTTTCTTCATATAATTTAATGAAAACAACCTATCAAAAGAGATCGAATGCAGAAGCAGATATGAGAACTCAACTGTCTTAAATTGTCAGACATTTAGAAAAGGAAATGCAAAAGTATTAAATAGGGCCACTCTACTCAGATTTTGTTTTGTTTTGTAAAACACAGTGTTTCCTGAAATTGCATTGTTGATGTTTATACAATAGGCTTATTATTGTTTTAAAATGTATTGACAAATTACTTTAAAAGTCTCAGTTTATAACAGAGTAAATATTGATAGATATAGCCCATATCTACAAAAGCTTTTTGGCATCCTCGATAAATTTTAAGAGGATAGGAATATGCTGAAAACACAAAGGTTGAGAAGGGCTGCTCTAGAAAACTTAGAGAAAATGCAGACAGGTTATGAAGCCTACATATAATAGTTCTGCTACTTACTGACTGAATGACTGGCTGACTTAGTAGGTATCAATATCCTTACCAATAAAATGGGTATAAATACACTAAGTATCCCTAAATTCATTTTGCCATATAAAATTTGTTGGCATATAATAATGTAGCTATCATTATTAGGGGCAAAGCCAAGAATAACAAAAACATAGACCCAGATTGCTCACATCACTTGTTTAGATCTTCCTGACCACAACGATGATCGCTTCCAAACCCAGACATGTTAAAAGTATCTAGTGTATATTTTCCATAACCTTTTTGTGCATCTCACTTCCAAAGTCAGCTAAGTCTTGAGGAATAACTTCTCTTCTCTCCTATAGACTTTATTTATCTGTATTTCTGCCTGTTAATCTAGAGGCAAGACATTTATGTTTTTTATGGGCAAGGACAATGTGTTCAACACTGTATTCCAACACTTTATATCACAGTGTCTTAGTCCATTTTGGTGGCTATAACAAAATACCATATTTTAAGTGGTTAAAACAACAGAAATTTATTTCTCACAGTTCTAGAAAGGAGGCCCCAGATCAAGACACCAGCAAACCCTGTGTCCGGTGAAAACCTACTTCCTGATTTCATAGATGGAACCTTCTCGTCGTGACCTCACATGACAGAGTAGGGTACTCTCTGAGGCCTCTGTTCCCGAAGACCTCGCTTCCAAAAACCATGACGTTGGGGGTTGGATTTCAACATATGAATTTTGAGGAGACACAAACATTCAGTGCATAGCACATGGTGTAGGTACTCAAACAGTATCTCTTGATTTGGACTGAAAGAGTTGATGAATTATTTCAACAGAACTATGATTGGTTAAAGGGGTCCTGATCAAAACTATAAAAATAAAAGAGGAGATTTACACTAGTTCTTTTCCTTCCTTTCTCTCATCTACCCATTTAACAGCCT
Organism: Carollia perspicillata; assembly: GCA_004027735.1. Taxonomy (NCBI): domain Eukaryota; kingdom Metazoa; phylum Chordata; class Mammalia; order Chiroptera; family Phyllostomidae; genus Carollia; species Carollia perspicillata. The sequence continues at coordinate 9,174 of PVKM010038400.1, forward strand.
GCCCTTCCATCTCACATGTGTTCAATATCAATGTATATAAAGCTTTATTCTAAGATGCCAGCGATTATAAAATGTACTATCAATTTAACCACAACTTAGGGAAAAGGGACAGGGAAAAACATTGAATGTAAATTAAATACAATTCTTATAAAGTGAACCAATAGTAATATACATTTATATACATGGTTACAGACAATACTTTTCTTTAGTATGGCCGTGAAAGTTTTGGTCTAAACCTTCTTTACATTGAGCCTAGAAGCTTTTGTGCATGAATCACTTTTAGCCATTAACCAGTGCTCATGATATCACAATGACTACATTCCCCCTCCTGTAACCTCTACTTGTCATCCAGATCATTTTGTCATATTTCAGACCAATGCAATAATTTTGTGCCAAATAAAAAAATGCCTGAGATTTTCCACGTTGGGATGAACTCGGCATTTTGAAATTTTGTAACTGGATTACATATTATGAGAGGTGAAGCAGCTTTGTTTGCAAGTCAGCCAAAAGCTTTTGACAGATAGATGCTATATTCCTGAGTGGTGGTTCTTCACGATGCATAAATTGGTCACACTAACCTCTCCTAGGGCTGAAAATACCGTTATCTATCCCTAGAAATGTGACAGTTTCTACTGACTCTAATTGCAATGCCTGCTGCATGATAGATGGTCTTTGACATACACAATGACTTTTCTTTTCAATAGAACTTCAGAGCACTATATAATCTTTTTAAAGATATTTTAAAGGACAGATAGGTATCCAAATTTAAGTCAAAATTGACTCTGTGTAATGTTAACAATCAAAGTAATTCAGCTCAGGTGGAAATAGTATGAATGTAGCTAAATGGTGTGCGCAAAGATGAGCATGTCACCACACACTCCCCTGCCTATGGCTGCATCTTCCATGTTTAGAAAAATTATAAAGCATATTCCAATTTCACATACCGTAAAATGTGAAAATATATATCTCTAAATCAAAGAAATATGGTGTATATGATATCATATATATGTAAACATATCTACATAGCATATCATAGCCAATATAGTCTAAATAGCTTAAAACATATGTAGCTTATATTTAAATTGATCATGAGTTTGTTTGAGTTTGTATATCATTAATATCACTATACTGCCATTATGGAATTGTTACCTAGAATGTAGCTAAATTATAACATATTGAATGATCAGGGATGATTTAGTTTTTCCTAAAAATGTATGTGTTTCTTTTTGGGGAGGAAAAACATGATAGACTGCAGGATAAATAGCACTTAAAAACACAGACTTGTTAAAGAAAAATTATTTTGACATCTTAAAATGATGAAGCACAGTTTGTTAAATACTAATGTGATAGCCATAGAGACCACTGCAGTGACATTTGTCAATGTTAGAAGGATTGAGCTCCACTGTGAATATAACAAGGAAAAGTTATAAAAAGGATTTTCCTGCCTAGAAGCAGGGGGTTAAGATTGGAGGCTAGAGACTTACTGAAGAAACACTGAGGGGTAAGGGGAATTCTGACTGAACAGACCAGACTGGATTCTTGCTGAAGGCAGGCCAGAGTTATCAGTCATTATCTAGGAAATAAATAATCTGATCAGATTTCAAGAGTGATCAGATATTAAGGATAGGGGATTCTGGCTAACCTAACTTAGCAGGAATTTTTGCTAAAATTAGGTGATTTAAAGATAGACATAAAGTCTAAATGCCGAGGTCTAGTTGGGAAGAGGTGTCCAAAAAGCCTGACTACAGCTTGCTCAAGGAGAGAGTTTTTATCAATTTATGATTAGAGGAAAATAAAGATTGTTAAATTACATTGAAGGGTTAAGTCAGCAAGTTTTCAATTCTTTAGTGAAGGCCCACAGAGGTATAAGAAACGGGGGTGGGGGGGAGTGAGATTTAGATGGAAAGAATGGAGTGAGGCCGTAAGAGATGAAAGCCTGGGGAGAAACTGGCAAGAACCGCTCAGAGGCAGGTGCGCACAAGTGACTGAATAAGTAGGAACACCTAGTATTCCTTTTTAAGTCTTGTGTTGTGATGCATTATAACCATTTTAATCCCTGTGGTTAGCACTCACCATTTGTGAGCACTGCTTTGGGAAAATCAAGGAAAAGTTATTTTTTCTCCTTCTTTCAGTCAGTATACACATTGAACAGAAAGATATGAATCCCATCTAAAAGGGATGATCAAGAGAGTCAGGGATCTCAACAGAAGCATAAATATGAAGAGGTCACTAGAGAAACATGAACTTCCTGAGGACTGATTGTGGGGTCAGTGGAATGGGGAATTTGCATCCTAGAGATGGAGGTTTAAGAGATTTCAAAATCTTTTACTTGCTGTATGATGTAAAGCATTATAAACAGTCAAGTGCACACTTTGTAAGTATATAATTTAATGAATTTTTACATGTGTACATGCTAATAGGCATCACTCAAATCACGGTATAGAACACTTTTAGCAACTATAGGCTCATTTTTAGTCATCTCCCAATCAGTAACATGTAAGGGTGCCCACTATTATGGTTTCTATCACTAAAGATGAGTTTTGAAAGGCATTTTGCTTAATTTAAAAATAATTTTATTTTAGATATAATAAAGAAGTCAACCCCAGCAAGATGGAGGATTTCTGGACATCCATGATGTCATTGGATGCTTGGCTCATCATTTCCCAAGCACTTTAGTGAATAAGATAAAGACAGATAAATAACCATTGAGATTTATAGATTTATAGTTATTTTTGAGGAAATTGAGACACACATATTCCACATAAAAGTATCAAGGCCATATGACTGCTAAATGATAGAGTCAGGATTTAAATCTAGGCAGTTTTATTTGAGTCAGAGAGTTTAACCAATACTGTGTCCCACAAACTCTTTGGTCTAATTGTTACATCTTTCAGATTTTAATTACTAGCAATATTGTCTACCAAGAACATTGTAGTCTCTAGACCAGGATTTCAGCCATAGCTCTGGTATTCACAGAACAGCACCCCAAGCCAAGGGTAATCTTTACATCTCAGTCTTTGGTGGAGAAGTCATGATTTGCATACAGTTCTCTCTGATACAAAGGGGAGGTTTCTACAGAGAAGATGAGGCTGTATTTGGTGAGAGGTTCTCACACAGGATAGTACTTTTTATCACTATAGGACAGTTTGTCACTATGACATTCCACTAACTGGTTCATTTACATGGAGTTTTGCTACTAATCCCACAGAAAATCAAATCAAGAAGAGTACGCATGGACTACAAAAGTATTCATAGCCCTGGCTGGTGTGGCTCAGTTGATTGGGTGCTGTCCTAAAAAATGAAAGGTTGCTGATTCGGTTCCCAATCAGGGCACATGCCTGGATTGTGGGTTTCTGTCCCTAGATGGGGGTGCATGCAAGAAGCAACTGACTGATGTCTCTCTCACATCAATGTTTCTCTCCATCTCTTCCTCCCTGCATTCTCCTCTCTCTAAAAATAAATAAACAAAATCTTTTTTAAAAAGTACTCCTAAACTTATCCCATTTGAGAGGTGATGGACGAGAACCTGAAGAAATGCAAGATGAAAAATATTGCCTATTCTTGTGTCATTTTTACACACTTGAAGACCAAATGGCATAATGTGGAGGCCCCTTTTGTTTCTGAAAGTGATATGATTTTGCAAGATTATGTTCAGGAAACTTCACTGGCGCCTTTCAGAGCTGTGTTGCCTTCCACCCAAGGCTCAAACCCCATGAGTGATCCAGTTTGACAATCTGAGTAATGTTATCACCATCCACTCTATTCTTTTGCTTCTTTTATCCACCCCTATCCTTGATGGTATTTTAAATATTGTTGCAAATTTGATATACATATGGAAAAAATGATGACCCCTTATCTCTCACCATCTTATCACATAAATTGCAACTTCTAAATGAATTCAAGATCTAAATATCAATGGTAAACCAATAACGACAACAACAGCACAAAACACCAGAAAGAAAAAAGCACGCACAGGAAAAGATCTTCCTAACCTTGGAGGAGCCAGAATATTTTTGAACAGGCCATAAAAATTAGTAACTCCTCAAAAAGCATTGAAATGTAGACTGTATATAGATTAAGAACTTTGATTCTTAAGGGAATGAAAAGGCACATCACAGAGTATATAAGGAGTTATTTGCAATATCTAAATCTTTTCTTTATATAAGGAGAAATTTGCAATATCTAATATCTAACACACATGGGGTCCGTGTGTTATGGCTGCAATGAACAGATTCACATGGACTGCAGAAGTCCTGTGGAGAAAAAGGGACAGCATGGCCACTCTCTAACTGAAAGAGAGGGCCCTGACCCCTGCCTAAAAAAGCTTTTATTGTTTTTCTGGGTACATTACATGGAGGATGGTCCTCATTTACTATGCACAGGTTCACTTTAGATGGTTACCTTTTACAGATAACGAAGGAAAGAATGTTGCTAATTACCCCAAAGAGAAAGAGAAGGCTGTTGCAGATCAAGGGGAAAGTGGTTGAACTGGTTACGCTCCATACTTGGGAGATTTAGCACAGATTTTAGGAAGTTGCTTTAGAGATATGCAGTAAACATTTGCTGCCTCAATTCAGGATGAGGGAATTTTAGCAAAAGCAAGCCTCAAAGAAGCCTAGGTACAATGCAGGCCTGATTCCCCATGGGAAAACCCATCTGTGGGCTTGGTTCTTGTGTGCCAACTTGCTCCCTGTCGGTTTTTCTGAATCGGGGGTTGGGCTACATTCACCATGCCACGCAGATAGGCTCCCTATAACACAGTCCTGATGGAAATGTATTTTGCTGTAACCACTTTGTTAATTTCTTGTTTACAGCAGCTAAAGCTAGACAAGTACATACCCTATGATTCAGCAATTCCACTCCTATGTCTATACCTAAAATATGCATACATGTATTTGTCAAAATATACTTCAAACCTATAGATTTTTGTTAACCAATGTCACCCC
>PVKM010038401.1:0-14117 GCA_004027735.1 Carollia perspicillata
TCACACACTCATGATCCTGTGATACAGTGGACTTACGTGACATTCTGTGAAATGTTCAGCCAGTCCAGGTCTCTTTGTACCATATCACGACAGAGGGTAGAAGAGTTAGCCTGGCACTGCGAGTAGACTGTAAATGTATTCTGTTGTCCTACCCAAGAGAACATAAACTGTTTCTGATCCTCCTTTTGACAGGGATGGAAAAGACAGCATTTGCCGGCTCAGGGCTTTCTACCACAGGCCTGAAGCTGTGCAAGTCTGCCCTAGCCAAAGTTCCACAGCTGGCATGGCTGCTGCAATGAGAAGTACTGCTTGGTTGAATTTGTGATAGTCTGCTGTCATCCTCCAGGGATCACCTGGTTTTTGCAAGACCTGGACTAGTGAATTAAATGGAGATACACTGGGGACCAGCATCCCCGCATTCGTTAGGTTTTTAACGGCACTGCTCATCTCCAACATTCCCGCCCCGATGAAATGTTTTTTATTTATTGGTGGATATGGGGGGAGTAGTGGTAGTTTTTGCTTGGTCTTCCTCATCACAGTAGCTCTTCTCTCACAGGTTAAGAAAGCAATGTGAAAGTTATGCTAACTGCCAAGCATGTCCACCCTAATTATAATGTGGGGACTGGAAAAATGACCATTGTGATTGGCATCTGAAGTGGAGAGCAGTCTATGGGATTGAGCCCTTAACTTGTGGAATCTGATGCTACCTGTAGGTAGGCAGCTGAGAACTGAGGTAAATTATAAGACACCCAGCTGCTGTTGGAGGCTGGCTGGTTGAGGTGAGGTGCCCCACATTCTCCAACGCACATTGTCATTTAATGTAGAACTCTTACCGACTATTTTACCTCTAGAGAGGCCCTCTCCATAACTCTTTGCCCATCAGGTGCTCCTGGATTTCATTCTAACCTTGGTGCTCATTATGATCATTGTACCACCTGGCTTCTGATGGCTGAGGATACTACTGGCCTCTATTATTTTGGGGACGTATGGTTCCCATTGCTATTAGTAAATCCAGTTCTGCGACATCTATACCATCAACCCTCCCCTTCAGAGGAGCGTTACTGCTCAGAGATGCTGTCTCTCTCACCAGCGTATTCTTCATTGTTTGGACTTCCTACAGAACAAAGTCACCTTGAGGGTTTTCAAGACTTATACAGTCTGTACATTCCAGCATGCTCACTTCCTTAAACCTTTGACCCCTTCTTCCACTTCCTTCCATGGCAGTTCTAGCATTTCTACTTTACTTAAGGGGGACTGTTACTTTCTCCAAACTTCTAAGAGCCATTCTAGCAGCATGTCGACACCTTCGTGTTAAAACCTGTATGCCAAAAGAGTTCTTCCATTTTGGTGTATCCATGCAGAAACTTTATTTCTCTAATGTGACCTTTTCTCCTTTCTTCCCTTTTGGTTCAGTGCCTCATTCAGCACCCCGACTCACCTGCTTCCTTCTCCCTTGCACGTCCACTCTCTTCATCATTAAGCCCTCAGGACAGCAAGCCCCTGGTGGCATCAAAGAATCTTAGGAACAAAGCCTCAGGTCTATTGACCAGAGACAGCATTTCAATCAAAGTAAAGATGACATCTAGATTCCAGTTGTGTTCCAACTCCAGACTCAGAAAAGCATGAAACCAGATGAATTGATGCCATGGCTGATACCAGGACCAGATGCAATGATCAACTGCCTCATACCCCAGCACTGACCCATCAGTAGACAGGCCGACCCTGACCACCACGCTGACTCCATTGGTCACCATAATTAATGATTCTCCCCTGTATAACCCACCCCTAGGAGCCACCAGGAACCAGGTCTTGGAGCATTAGCTTACCTGTGACTCTGGATGTGGGCTACTTCCTCAGCTAACAATCCCTTACTTTCTTTGCTGCAAGCTCTTGTGTGTGTGCTATGGGGCTGTGATGCATGCTGGCAAACACCTTTAGTCCAGCAGTACTGGTGAACACGCCCTTGTCCGACTTCACGTTTTATCTCCTTCCCCTGATCTAGCGCTCTTAGATTTAAGTTGCATAGACACTCTCCTTGCCTCTGAGGGACATGACAGGTCCTGAAGGACCTTCAGAGTATGGCACCTTTCCTCTTTAGTAGGCCCATCACTTTCCTGTTGTTGTTTTTTTTAACTTTAGTTATTGATCTAGTGGGTAGGAGGGAAGGTGTGGATAGACCTTGAGGGATTATGCACATGGTCTTGAAGGGCAGAAGTCTTTTAATCACCTTCAAACTAGAGGAAATCATTAGTTCTTAAAGAGTGGTCCTCTATTTAGTCAGAGGGTTTGAGGAAATCTAGGAATTTAAAATCTGAATGCATCAATCCAGACGTCCTTGTCTCTCAGAGTCCCATTTTTTTTTCCAATTTGGGCCCTGACCTTGCATAATCAACTTGATAAGGTTGACAACTAAACATTTTTGAGTCCTGATATTCTTATGATTACATCCTGCACCTGGTCCTTAGCTTTCTTTGCCCTTCTACTGAAGAAGGGTTTCTTAATATGCTGTCGAGGAGGCCCACTAATTTTCCCATTTAGCCTTTAATTAATCATCCTTGGCCTTTCATTGTCTCTTTTATTTTATTTTTTCAAAGATTTTATTATTTATTTTTAGAGAGAGGGGCAAGGAGGGAAAAAGAGAGGGAGAGAAACACCAATGTGTGGCTGCCTCTTGCGTGTCCCCCATTGGGGACCTGGCCCGCAACCCAGGTATGTGCCTCTATGGGTATTGAACCAGCGACCCTTTGGTTCGCAGGTAAGGACTCAATCCACTAAGCCACACCAGCCAGAGCTCACTGTTTCTTTTAAAAGCATTAATTGCCCCCCAGCAATAGCTATCTAATACCATTGTCTTTATAATTCCTACATCCCCATATTTCTCAAATGCCTGATATGTCACACCCTGGTACGCTTCCTTCCATGGTACGCCATCCCAGTTCATCCTCAGTGAAAGTTTTGACAACTGCAATGCTATTTTGTGCCTGTGCTGCATCTGTGGCTAGAGTGGGGTTCTCATGGACAGCCAGGCAGCAGGTGATTTAGCTCCAAAATCCCATTTCACCACCTGCTTTCTACCTGTCCTGGCACCAATTGTCACAGGATGGATCCTCCATGCAGCAAATTCTTGATGAAAACTAGAGTGGAGAAAGTTTCTAAGTGGGTATAGCTGTGAGGGGAATGGAAGGAAGCAAGACTAAGGAAGAAATTGAGCTGCAAAGCAGTGCCAACAAAGCTTCAGCAGACCCCGCAGGGAGCTCTGAATCTGTGACAGCCCTTCTAAATTGCCCCCAAATTCAGGGGAGGAGCCCCACGTTCATATGCCTACAGCAATCAGTCATTGAGACAGGCTGCCCTGAGAAGAAGGTGTGGCCTTGGACGGGTGGCTCTCTGTAGCAAAGATTAACATGAGTCCTCAGTTCTGAATAGATCTGCACAGTGCAAACCAGGGTCCATGACGATCAAAGCAACGGGCTTCACTGAACTAGGGGGGAAGGAAATGGGAATCGCCCTCAAGAAGAGGAAGTGCTTGGGCAAGAATAACACTCTTGCTATACAGTATGATTGTTTTCTTCATCTATTAGTTAATAGGATTGGATTCTAGTTACAAAGTTTGATTTCATGATAGCAAAATTTAGATGTTTTGTTTTGTTTTGAATTTTTATTTTAATTTTATTATTTTTGTAAAGATTTTATTTAATTTATTTATTTATTTATTTATTTATTTATAGAGAGAGGGGCAGGGAGGGAGGAAGAGAGGGAGAGAAACATCGCTGTGTGGTTGCCTCTCATGCACCCCCCACTGGGGACCTGGCCCACAACCCAGGCATGTGCCCTGACTGGGAATCGAACTGATGACACTCTGGTTCGCAGACCGTGCTCAATCCACTGAGCTACACCAGCCAGGGTAGATATTTTGTTAATAAAATGTTTGCACAAAAATAGGTATTATCCTGCGTTTAGAACAAAAAAATCCAGACAACTTAACCCTTTGCTTATACTCACGCTTTAATAGGATACCATTTGGAAATGCCCAGCTATCCAGGAGGAGGGTGAAGCAGTGTGAGGTACTGAGAGCTCACCTGTGCTGTGAACTGGGCCCAAGTTTGTCATTCTAACCGCAATCGTACTTGTGAACGAACCACGCCCAGTCGCTCTGCAAGCACAGCCAGTGGTCATGTTAGGGCTGTGCACTTTCCACTCTAAGAATGTCAAATAAATACCCACTCTGTAAATTCATTCTGTGCTTCATCTGTTTTTTTTTTTTAATTAAAAACAGGGTATATCTATAATTCAAAATCAGAGTCGGGTTTCTGAAGACTTTGGTATGAAATACTGCCTGTCGATTTGCTTCTCAAACTGATTTTTTTAAAAAAGAAAAACAATACAATTTAGTCTTTAAAGCAGTTTTATAGACATGTGGAATCTAGTGAATTTCACAGTGATGTTGGCTGAATTTGATATAAGGAAACGCAAATATAAGGAAAAGAGTAGAGATAAAGGAGGCTTTAATAATCCATGAGGAAAAAAAGGCGATAAAACTTACACTTCTTTTTCAGACAGACAATAAAAGTAAATAAATCTGATGTTTTAAAATTTCTATAAAACTTTCCATCCCCAAATTAACCATTTTGCTACGGTACACAAAATACGCCGAATGCATTGCCTGGTGTCAAGGCGGGAACCTTCTCTCTTACATAATAAAATTCTCTTCTAGTCCATTCTGACCCAAGGCCGGGTTGTCTGAGGACACAGGCTTAAAGTCGTAATAAGAAGCATCACTTTTATCTGCTGGTTGGTATTCATGCTCCATTCCCATCAGGAAGTCGCTTCCAGATCCTGAGCCAGAGCCAGAGCCCGAATAGTCCTCAGAAAGAGGGAAGATTTCATCGACGTTCTGAGTGCTTGTCACTCTGAAGTGAGACAGAAAATGGAAACAACACGGTGAAACTGGAGATATATAAAAGATAATTGAATACATGGTTTAAGGGAAGAAAATAAATGCAGTCATCCACTTAATCAAATTAAAAGTGTAAAACTTCCCAGTCACTCAATGCTTAGAAACAAAAAATAAGTCAGACCTTCTCACGGTTGCCTGTGCATATTCTACGCAACCCGTTGCGTTGACCAATTCCACACTTGTCCACTGCAAATTCACACAAATAATGCTAATTTTCTCATCACTAGCATAGCAATCTTATATTTGGAATTTACTTAAGGGATACTTTATTTTTAAAAAGACTCTTTTTCCCATTTTCTCCCACTAAAGAAAGAACAAACAAGTCAACCCAGATTGATGTCATCCTTTCCTATTTTAAAATTTCTACAAAACTTCTAATAACTCGCTGTGCTTCAACAAAGCCCACTGTAAGAAATTTGTTGGGACAAGTTAAGAATTATATTTGCCAGATTATTCACATTCAATTTCCTCTCAAAAAATAAGTGCATTCATTCAGCTGGGTTTTGTGTGGTGGTTAGAAATTCACGCAAATCAGAAGGTCAGAGCGATGGTGCCAGCCCTCAGTGGCAAAAGCAGGCAACAAAGTTCAGAGACGAATGTTGAGTGTCAGAGCCTATGTATGCGTCTTTTTCTCCATGAAAATAATAAACCACAGGCCATGCAACGGATTAGAGTTTGATTCATGCATGCATTCGATCAATATTTACTGAATATCTGATCTCTGTTCTGAGCATCTGGAATAGAATGGGGACCAACAGATGAGATCCCTAGGCAAGAAGTTTATAACTTAATGGGGAAGACAGACAATTAAAAGTGAATAAATCAGAAAAACATTAGGTCGTGCTAAATGCTTTGCAGAAAAATGAAGTATAGTAATGCAATAGAGGGTGGGCAGGGGGCTAGTTTAGACCATGGGGTCAGGGAAAAGGGATCAGACCTGGAAACACAGCTTCGGTGGTTATTCACACAACACGCACGCGATATTAAGAGCCATGGAACAGGATGAGGTCACCAAAGAAAGCATGCAGACAGAGAAGCGGCCCAGGACAGAGCCAGGGCCACACCAACATATTAAATATTGAGCAGAGGAGAAACGGACAGCCGGGGACATAGAAGGAAACCCAAGATGAGGTGGGGCCAGGCAAGCTCGGAGAAGAAAGCATCTCAAAGGACAGGGGATCCACTTGTTTTTGAAGGCATTTAAGAAGTCAAGTAAGCTAAACGGAGACGTAACCAGTGGCACTGTCGGGGGTCACTGTGATCTTAACAAGCCCACTGGGCGGAAGGTAGGAAGTCCACACAGGAGGGGTTAAGGAGAGGAGGGGGAGACCGCAAGCACAGGCTACCCTCGGGAAGAGCTCCTGGGAAGAGGAGCGGAGAATAGGGCAAGAGTGAGAGAGGATGCAGAGTCAAGGAAGGGATTTTATCTGAAGGTAGGAGATACGAGCGAATGCCTGCGCACTGATGGGAGGCAGACGCCAGGCTCAGAAGGGTAATCGCAGAATGGAGGCCCTGGAGCAGATGTGTGGGGACAGTGCACCCAGCCCAGGAGGAGTGGCCTCAGAAACTGCCACAGTGAGAGTCCAACCAGGGGCCTAGAGTAACAATACAGGGGCAGGGCTGCAGAGCTTCATCTCGAGGGTGGCGATGATGGAATCTCTCCTCCAGTGGGCACAGCGATGAAGAGGGCCACCAGGCTCTCGAAGGCCCTGATGGACTCACCGGGTTTGGGTGAGATGATTTTCCTGGCTTGGAGGAGAGTAATTTTCTAGGTTTAAATCTAAGGACTAAAACTTTTATGATAATCCTTTTAATAATTCATTTTTCTGTGTGTTATATAATTTTGATATTCATTGAAATAATGGATTCGAATGCAATTCACTTTTTTGTTACTTACAAGCTCCTACTGAACCCCTTTTGCAAATGTAAAGCAGGTTTTATTTAAGCAAGAAGAGAGGTTTGGTTTCCTTTTTGTAAGTCATAGCCATTTATCCTTCCGTTCCCTAATCTTCTTTTTTTAAAAAATCACGTCAGCCTAATTCCAGAACATTTTTATCACCCCCTCAAGAATCCAATACCTATTAGCAATTTTCGAATTGCTCTTTATCCCTCCCTTCCCCCCGGCCTCTGGCAACCACTAATCTATTTTCTGCCTCTATGGATTTTTCCATTCTGGACATTTCCTATAAATGGAATCATAAAGCATGTTGCTTTTTGTATCTGGTTTCTTTCACGTTGCATAATGTTTTCAGGATTCACCCAGACGGTACAGTAGCAGGTACCAGTACTTTATCCCTTCTCGTTATTAAATAATATTACACCTTAGGGATAATTATACCGCATTCTGTGTGTCCATTAGATTGATGGACGTTTATTAGATTTTAGTATTTACTGGGCTCAATTCACACAAATAAACTAGTGTTCAATCATTTTTCAATACCTATCAATGAAAAATATTTTCATCAATTTTCACAAATCTTTCCCTCAATTTCGTCTCTGCCACGATAAAGAGGCTCTGCAGAAGAAAACCCGAACGGTGCGTCCCTACACGCCTCAGCCCCCAGCAAGTGCAGCGCAGTTTCACCGAGCGTTGGGCAGTGGAAACCAAAACGTCAAAGCAAGAGCCTGAAGATATGCTCTAGACGCCCCTCCCACCTCCACGGCGAGGCCCCAGCAGAGACTGGTGAAAGCAAAGGAGATCAAGTCCACTTACGAAAAAGGGTCCGTCCTCGGAGGGGGGATTCTGTTGGATTCACGCAGAGGTATGTTGAACACTGGGCCCGTTTCATCGATGCAGTTTGCAAAAATACTGTCCGGAGTGCAGCGGACCCACTGGTACCTGGCTCTCTGCAAAGGTAAACCTGCCCAAACAAGCAACGCACTTGGTTAATAAGCATCTCTTACAGAGCTTCTAATCCCTCTGACCCTGAGAACTGTTTAATTAAACAGATTCTAAACTTGGTAGAAGGTAAGGTGTGGACAGGTTTTATGACCACTAATACAACGGGAGCACCCAGTGTACCCACCTTTTACGTACATCGTGTGTCCTTCTCACAACACCTTACAAGGCAGCCCAGAGCTGCAGGTGGAGCAGGCTTTGGCCATCAGCTCCAGCTCTGCCACTAATGACCTGTGAAACTCTCATTTCCCTGAGCCCTCCCCGTAAAGCTAAGAGGATAATAGTGTCTCTTTTCCATAAGCTGGTCACAAAAATTAAATAGAAATGCAGGTAAAGACCTTAACATAGTGCCAGGCACGCAGTAAACACTAGATAATACTAACTATTATTACGTTTGTACCATTATCTCCATTAACACAAAGGAGAGCTGAGGCCACACAGGTGCTAAGCAAAGGGCCTGGGATTCAAACCTGTATCTGACCCCCAAATGTGTCTGTGCTCATAGAGATGAGTCCAATGATGTTCAGAAAGGTTAAGGAATGTAGTGAATGTACCTAACATATTACAGAGACCTAGTTCTTTAGGGCAACATAGTGTTTTTAAGAATAAAAAGTAGACAAAAACTTGGCTTTTTTTTTCTTTTGCCCTCCTACCTAGTCAGAGATTTCAAAAGAACCAGGTTCCTCTCAGAGGGACAGGCAGGTTGGGATGCCCTTGTCCATCATAGCTTCATCTGAGTTTCATTTCTGTGCAAAAGGCTCCACATCTGGTGTTTTGAGATTATATAGGAGATCCCTAATTAACTCATTAAATTCTTCATTCCTCAATTTAACAAGGATAGTGGTAAGAAATACTTCACCCTTCAAAAGGTTCATCTGCTCCCCACCCTAAGCACACACTTTATTCATGTAAGTGCAACTAATAACCACTTAACAAGAAGGGACATGTCAAAAATTATTTTTCTAATTGTAGTTGACATAAAATTGCATGCCCTCCAGCAGAGGGCGCTATATTTACACCCTATATTGTCTAGACCAGCTATTCTCCACGGGTGTGAGGCAAGAATTTTAAAACATGCAGTACCTGACTACTTAATCAGGGGCATTGACCTCTTTTCCTTTAGATTGTTTAATAAAAAAATGACAACAGACAACACAACAACAGCCATCTGGTGTGAATGAATCAAAATTATACCTATTTTTTGTAGATTGACAAAACATGTTTTTTGGTGTGCCTCAGAATTTTAGCGATTAAGTTTATGTGTGCCATGAGATGAAAAAGGCTGAAAATCACTGGTCTAGACCAGTGCTGTACAATACAAACAGAGGAGGAAACCACGTATGGAATTTTCAATGTTACAGCAGCTGTATTTCAAAAAGTGGAAAGAAACAAGTGAAACTCATTTTAATGCATTTCATTTAAACCAACATATTCAAACATTGTTATTTAATATAATCAATGTAAAAGTTATTAGTGGATTTTTGACATTCTTTTTTTCATGATAAGACCGGATCTGGTGTAATATTTTGCACTTAAAGCATGTCTTAATTTGGACTGGCCACAGTAGACACATTTGAAGAGCTCAGTGGTCATGAGCGGCTGGTGACTGTCATTTTGGACAGAGCAGGTCTAGGCAGTCTTCCCTGTGTGTGGCTGACGCACTGGGTACCAAGCCAAAGAACTATTTGCAGAGACAGAAAGTGCAACGGAAAGAAAATCTCATAGTTTGTGAGGAAGAACCAGATGATTGACCCCATCTTTTCTCTGGTATAACAAATAAAACTTTGGTAAATTAATTTTTAAAAATCTAAAATACAAAATTTCCCCCGGAGTTCAGAATCTCAGCTTTTAAAATGTATAAAGGGGGTTTTTTCTGGGGGTGGTGACGAAATGTTCTGAAGTCAACTATGGGGGTGGTTGTGTGCATCTGCGAATCCACTGAAAACCGCTGAATGGGAGGCTTTCCCTTTAAATGGGTGAATTGTGTGGTATGTGAACTCTATCTCAATAAACCGTTCAAAGATTTATTAAGAAGTTAAAGGTAGAAGTGACCCCCCGCTCCAAAAGTTTATCTGATTTGGGACCGATGCTTGGAAATCTACTTTGAAGTAAAGAACGTGGCCATAGACACTCAGCTCCAGACCTAACTCTTCAAGGGGGTCGGCAGGATGTGAAAATGCAACAGTTCCAGCCTCTGATGCTGCAGCAGTTCCTTGACTCTATCTTGCTTAAGAGAAACATTGTATGATTACCATATTGTAAAAACTGAAAGGGAGTATGCTCCTGAACAGAAAGATTGATTATCTTCCGAAAAGGCCTCGCTTACTGGATCTGCTGGTTCATTTTGTTGTGGACTCTGGGGTGAAGAATCGTTTTTATTTGGAAGCCTTTTCTGTCATTGCCCACTGCCCCTCTTCTCTCTCTCTCACGGTCACTAGTCCTGCTTTACCAAAATACTTTCTATAAATAAACATTACCAGAGCAAACAATTTACCCCACTAAGCTTTCTGTACCTTTTTCTATTGCAGTACCAATTTTCCCCAGCATCATCAAGATTTACTAATTTCCTGTTCTAACAGGGACTTGCCCCGGGTGTGTTAGAGCAGCCTAAGCAGCAACTGCCATGGGAGGAGGGGAGAAAAGACCCTTCCGATTCGCCGCTTGGCAGCACTCAAACAGACCTCACCGTCTAAGCCGAACTGACCAGTCAGCTCTACAACACGGAGACGGGTCCCCACCCTGAGTGGTTTTACAAGCTATACGAAGTATCATATTTGCTTTCAATTTCTAGTCAAAGCAAGGTTGTTATGTTTCAAATAAAGAAAACCTCTAATTCACCACGAAGATGGCCAAATTGCAGTAGGAAGTTAACTCACCTTGAAATTAAATGAGTTCTGCCATTAATGAGTTGTAATGGGCCGTAGGCAAGTCTCAGAAATTATTTGCAAAGGTTCGATATGAAGAGCAAATGAGACGATAGTGTATGATCCAGTTTTCTGCTCTCTGCGTGGGTGTGGATTCCGCCTCACAGAGAACGTGGCGATCATTTATTTACCAGGGAATAGATGCGAAAACCCGCTGCAACCAACGGCAGCGCACGGGGTGGGATCGCCATCGTTACTGCGATCTGGGAGACAGTGTGGAGTGGACACGTGCTCCGGCCCTGACCCCCTGCACCACGCCTGCTCGTGGATTTTATACTTCCTCCCGTTATGGCCATCTTCAAAACAGAGAGGCAACGAAAAAGTGTAGGATTCCCGGGCCTCGTCAGTAATCAGTCCCCTGGAGCTGATTTAAATGGATCCGCCACCTGTGCTCTCCAGGGCCTCCCACGATGCATTGCCAAGCTTCCTTGGCTTTGGCTCCGCAGACAGTTTCATACCATGTCTTTACCTGGCTTTGACTTATAGTAACAGCTATGGGCTGGGTTGTGTCCCCCAATTTGTATGTCGAAGTCCTAACTCCCATACCTCAGAATGGAACTGTATTTGGAGACAGGGTCTTAAGAGAGGTGATTAAAGTAAAAGGAGGTCATAGGGACGAGCCCTAATCCAACGTGGTGGGTGTCCTTACAAGAAGAGTGACTGGGGCACAGACACATACAGAGGAAGGACCAAGTAAAGATACAGAGGAGAGAAGTTTTGGAATGAAATTAACCTTGATCTTGGACTTCTAGCCTCCAGAAATATGAGGAAATACATTTCTTTTGCTTAAATCATTAGTCTGTGGTACTTTGTTATGGCAGCCCTAGCAAACTAACACAGTAACCTAAGATGCTTTGAATTTGTTCAGTAAAAGCAAACCAAAAACCTGGTCAGTTGGATCAGTTCACTTAAACCAGTGGGTTAAGTAAAAACCTTTCAAGGGGGGGAAAGAATGCTGTGGAAGCACAGCTGGCACCATGTGACTGTGCAGTGACACGGTGCTGCGGCCTCGGCATCGCAGACTGCATGGCTCACGCTGTGTGGGTGGGTATCTAGTTCCCCTCTCATTCGGAAGTGGACACCAACTCTTAATCCCAACACCAAGTGCACTTCTTTGGAAACACCCTAGTTTTTCACTCCGCTCATGTTCTCTTTTTCAGTTTCTTTTCCAGTGAATAGCTAAGCCCACCAGATGAGGACATAAATGCTAGTACGTTATACAATTTCATAAGGGTTTCTTTCTCTGTTCACTTTGTTTTGATGAACACCTGCTACATAGGAATAGTTCTGTTTTAATCCTAGTTTTACCTGCTGAATCTCAGTGGGGAACGTGACACTTCTGGGAAACCTGGACGGCAGAAAGACTCACAGCTCTGGCCGGGGCGGACCCAGCACCACTGGCCGCTCTAGTCTGCGTGGCAGACGCGCCTCTCTGCTCGGACCCTGGGAGACCATGGGGTCACTTCACCAAGCCGAAGACATTCCCTAAAATCCAAGGGAAGCCTGTTCCCTACAGTTAACGATGTTCCATACTTTAAAAAATAAATAGACTAATGGAGAAGTTTCAGCAACATCACTTGCTGTTTGTTCTTCAATAATTGCATGACCAGAAAAAAATGACTTTATAAAGTGCCAATACATAATTAATGTACCTGAGATCATCTTTTACATCTTACTTCCGCAAGAAGTAAAAGCCAAACAACTAGAAGTTACTTCAAAGGAACAAATCTGGGACATGTGTGTCACCGTAACTCAGTATTTCCTTTACGATTTAGGGAAACTTCATGTTTTTCTAATATAAATTCTCCCATCTTATTTATCAGGCCGTGACCTCCTGCCCTATTTACATGGGGTCTCTTATTTACCAAAAGAGCAGACATGGTATATTCCTTAGAAACTGATCATTTTTGTTTTCTTAGTTATTCAAAGTTTTGTGTCTGCCTGACTAAACAACTTTAAATGACAGAGAAACCTAACAAGAAATTTCCACATGTGATGTTTCTGTGAGCAACAACGGCACAAATACTAAAATTCTTTGGTCTCTCTTTAAAATCTGAGAGGATTTTCATAAACTATGCCTAACTATAACTGAATTTTCACTAAGAACCAAGTTAAAAAAGAAGAAAAAATACACACAGTCAAATTTACTCTGATGATAACATTGAAGAGAATAAATAGACTCCAGTGTTTCACTTCCTTTTCCATGTACTGTAAGTGAATATTGATTTTAAGTTAATCGATACATTAAATTTCTAGGTGACTTCTTTTTTAACTTTGTATTTCTAATGACTGGTCTCAGGAAGATTTCACATGGGATACATTCCCTGTGCATGACTTAACAAGAAAAGAAAGCCTAGAAAGGTAACATGGGTATTTCAAAGTAAATAAAACCCTTTCCGGTGTGAGAGGACCTTTTCATTTTTATTAAGCTTTCCTTTGCCTCTTAATGCAGGTGCGTTAATGAGCACAGCTGAGTGTATCTATATATATAACTACTTTTCATGGTGTCTAGTGAATGCTTCTTTTCTCTAAAGTGTAGGTATCAATGAAAAGATACTCCCTAACTTCTTGTCTTGATTGTGCTGAGGATTGGTATGATTTCAGTAAGCAAACTCTTTTGATTTTTTTCCTTAGTTTTTTTTTATTTCTTTTTCTTGTAACAATGATAGTATACATTCTCAGTAACACAGGAAGGTCCAGATAGAGACAGTAACTTAAAGTTCTCGCTGCACTTAAAAAAATAGTCATGTGGTCCTCTCAATATTTGAAGCGCTAGGTAATGACATCTATAGTTTCGTCTTTTTATCTCAAAGAAATACAAATATGACGCTTTTTAAATATGTAAACATTTTAGATAATGTTATTATTAATGTCTGCCTTAACATAATTGAAGTTGTAGCTATGTCATGGGAAATATTTTGAAGGTAATCTGCATTCACAATGCCTGTACTATGCTTTTTAAAGTTTGTAGACTTCAGATGCATATTTTTTGTTTGGCATAAGCTACTATTGTAATTTTTTGGCACTTAGTTCATAAAGAATTTTTTGAAGGAATGATAACTTCTCAAGAACTGTGAATAAACACATTTTTACATTTAAAAACTAAAAAAAAAAAATTACTCGGATTAAAACTAGCACTTCCCAGTGTTACAGTAATCATGACACCACTGTAACGCATTAGAACTTGGGACAGATGCGGACACTCGGGGGTAGGCAGATGCTCCAAACCTCAGAGGTGCCACCTCCTCCAAGCAACAGGTCGTTATTCCTCTCCGAGCTTTTAAAAATTTATAAACCATACGTTTCCATCCAGAAATCAAGTAGTGCAATTCAATTA
>PVKM010038402.1:0-14116 GCA_004027735.1 Carollia perspicillata
GTCATGAAAATTAAGACAAGGGGTGAAAGGAATGCAGTATCGATGGTGGGTGAGACCCGCCATGCTGACATCCTGCCAGCTATGCAGAAAAACCTGCCACCTGTATCGCCTGTGGAGCTCCTCCCTGGCTCTCTGCTCTCAGCTGCTGGCCGGCCAAGCCCAAGCCCACACCCCCAGGCCTTGGCTAGAAGCCTGGGCTCTGCACACCTGAGATCAGGCATCTTTAGGGCTTCTCCTTTGTGCTACACACGGGGTCATCGCTCGGGCAGTGTCTGTCTTCAGAACCTGGTGATGCTTGAAGTTCACTCTGCCGTGGCAGCCCAGCCCTGCCCACCAGCCTCTCAGCCTGGCTGCTCCATCCGGATAGATAGAGCCTCCAAAGTGAAGGCAGTGCTCTCCCATCTCTCCTGTTCGAAAGGCTTTTGTGCATCTCTGTGGTCCAGCACAGTGTCTTGGTGTCTTTCTCCTTCCTTTTTCAGTTATTAATTTTAGAGAGAGGACGGGGAGGAGAGAGAGAGAGAGAAGCGCTGATTTGCTGTTCCACCTATTTATGCATTTATTGGATGCTTCGTATATGTGCCCTGACCAGAGATCAGACCCACAACCTGCAGCTTTGGCGTATCAGGATAACACTCTAAACAACTGAGCTACTCCACCAGGGCTCTTCTTCCTTTTCAACCTTACATGTTGGCTGTTTGGGGTTAGTTTAAAACCCTGTCTCTGAGCCACACGGTTCTTCCCAGAGGCCAGGTCACTGATTGATTGACTGGGTCTCATTTCGGAAATGTTCTGTGCACCTATAGACAAGAGCACACACGCACAAACACACATACACACCATTTCTTTTTCTATAGATCATAGCACATTGGGCTCGCTGGTCTGAGCCTCCCACAATTTTTAGACTCTGTTTCATTGCGGTATGGAAAAAGTATTTCACCCTCTGAAAGCCACCGCATGTCCCACTGTGCAGCCCTCATTGCTCTCACTGGTCCCCACTGGGTGGACATTGAGGAAGTTTCCTCTCTCCTCTGTAACTGGCAGGGCTGCAGCAAACGGTCCTGTGCGTTTGTCATTTTGCTCATGTGCATTATTTGTGGGACAAATTCCTAAAAGTGAAATTACTGGGTAGAACAATGTATGCACTTAATGTTTTGATTGATACTGGCAAAATGGTAAAGCAGCTGGTGGCCCCATTATTTAACCTGAGATGACAATGGACATCAATCGGGGGACTCTAGTTGGACTTGAGTGTCTGAGGGTCCCCAGATTGGTAGACAAAAATTGTGCATATACACAGGCACATTTTTTAGGTGACCAAAGCCTTCTTCAACTCTGCACAAGGTTGCATCCTACTCACCTGCTGACGGGTCTCCAAGCTCCTCCAGAGTCAACTTCCCATCCTTCAGGAAGACCAGCCTTGGACATTTCCCTGCTCTGAGTCTTTTTAAAAATATACATATTTTATTATTGATTATGCTATTACAGTTGTCCCATTTTCCCCCTTCACTCCCCTCTGTCCTGCACATCCCCTCCCACCCACATTTGCCCCCTTTAGTTCATGTCCATGGGTCATACATATAAGTTCTTTGGATTCTACATTTCCCATACTATTCTTAACCTCCCCCTGTCTATTTTCTACCTACCATCTATGCTACTTATTCCCTGTACCTTTTCCCCCTCTCTCCCCCTCCTACTCCCCTGTGTTAGCCCTCCATGTGATCTCCATTTCTGAGTTTCTGTTCCTGTTCTAGTTGTTTGCTTAGTTTGCTTTTGTTTTTGTTTTAGGTGTGGTTGTTAATAACTGTGAGTTTGTCGTCATTTTACTGTTCATATTTTTGCTCTTCTTTTTCTTAGATAAGTCCCTTTAACATTTCATATAATAAGGGCTTGGTGATGATGAACTGCTTGAACTTGATCTTATCTGAGAAGCGCCTTATCTGCCCTTCCATTCTAAATGAAAGCTTTGCTGGTTAGAGCAGTCTTGGATGTAGGTCCTTGCCTTTCATGACTTGGAATACTTCTTTCCAGCCCCTTCTTGCCTGTAAGGTCTCTTTTGAGAAATCAGTTGACAGTCTGATGGGAACTCATTTGTAGGTAACTGTCTCCTTTTCTCTTGCTGCTTCTAGGATACTCTCCTTCATTTTTATCTTGGGTAATGTAATGATGATGTGCCTTGGTGTGTTCCTCCTTGGGTCCAACTTCTTTGGGACTCTCTGAGCTTCCTGGACTTCCTGGAAGTCTATTTCCTTTGCCAGGTTGGGGAAGTTCTCCTTTATTATTTGTTCAAATAAGTTTTCCACTTGTTGGTCTTCCTCTTCCCCTTCTGGTACTCCTATAATTCAGATGTTGGAACATTTAAAGATGTCCTGGAGGTTCCTAAGCCTCTCCTCATTTTTTTTTTTGAATTCTTATTTCTTCATTCTTTTCTGGTTGGATATTTCTTTCTTCCTTCTGGTCCACATTGTTGATTTGAGTCCCAGTTTCTTTCCCATCACTATTGGTTCCCTGTACATTTTCCTTTATTTCACTTAGTGTAGCCTTCATTTTTTTCATTTAATTTGCAACCAAATTCAACCAATTCTGTGAACATCCTGATTACCAGTATTTTGAACTGTGTATCTGATAGGTTGGCTATCTCTTCATCACTCTGTATTTTTTCTGGAGCTTTGATCTTCCATTTGGGCCATTTTTTTTTTTTGGTCTTGCTATGCCAATTATGTAGTGAGGAATGAAGCCTTAGGTGTTCACCAGGCGGGGTAACCCACATGGCTGTGGTGTGATGCTGTGTGTGGGGGAGGGGTTCAAGAAGGAACAATGGCACTTGCTCTGCTGTCTGCCAGATTTCAGTCCCTGCCACTGCCTCCCACAAGCAAATTGGGCCCTTCTGGTGCTGTTTCCCAGGTGGGTTGGCTTGTGTCTGTTCTAGGACCCTGTGGGTCTCTCCAACAAACTCTCCTGTGAGACTGGGACTTTCTCCCACTGCCTCAACCCCCACAGGTATTTCCAGTCAGTGGTTTGAGGCTTTATTTCCCCACACTTGAACCCTGGGTGTCACAGTCTGTCTCGCTCCCCAGTTGTTTTTCCCAGTTTATCTGCATGCAAATGTGGGACTGCCTAGTCCACAATCTGCCATCTGGCCGGATCCACCTGCTACAGCCTTGCATGCCCTGCTCCACAACCCGCCACCTCACTGGGTCCTCCAGCCACTGCCTTGCCATGGGTCCTCTCTACCAGGCTGCCTGTCTCTGCCCCTCCTACCAGTCTGGATGAATGTGTCTTCTTTAACTCCTTGGTTGTTGGGCTTCCATACAGTTCAGTTTTCTGTCAGTCCTGGCTGTTTTTTGTTTTTAAATTGTTGTTGTCCTTCTTTTGGTTGTGCAAGGAGGCACAGTATGTGTACCTGCACCTCCATCTTGGCCGGAAGTCTCCTCTGAGCCTTTCTTAGAGAATGTCACCCTCTTTCTTCTCTGTCATTCCAAATAATTATGGCTAGCACAGCCAACACGGTTACCCAGCACTCACCATTCCCACGAGAACCAGATAAGAAGAATCAGTGCACTCCCCAGCGCCTCTATCACATGGGGGTGGACAAGGAGGCACAAAGTTAAGTAACATGTCCAACAGTCAGCACTGGGGTTCGAACCCAGGAGGGATGGTGCTGCCCTGCTCTGCAGTGGATTAGAGTGGAAATGAGGAGATGGGCTGTGGGGGCCCTTGTCCTGGCTGGATCACTGGAGGAATAGCTAACAAGGCACCCTCACGGTCAACCAGAATCTCTGGGCAGGATCCAGACCCGGAGGTTTTCTTAAAGTCCCCAGTGATTCCAGGACTTTGAGGAAGGGGGGCAGCACTCAGTGTGCTGCCCTGAAGGGAAGACTCAAGGTCTATTAATTTCTGAAGCTTCTTATCCTTACACCATATTTCTGGCTTCTTTTCCTTTATTAAGCTCCCCCGTACCCCACAAAATAGTAAGGATTGGTGGTATGGTGGTGATCACAGCTGTCTTCCAAAGTAAAATCCCCCATAACTGACAAAAGAAGAGGTTTTTTTTAAAAAAAAAAACAAAAAACATCATTTTCACCTCATAGATTTCAACTTAGTTGATGTAACATTTCCATATATTGTGGCTTTTATACTTATTTGAAACTCAATTGTCCCACCTTTGGCCAGCAGGAAACTTCTGAGTCTTTCGACCAACCCCAGGAACCTTTGAAAGTTTTTTTCACCCTCTGGTGTGATGAGCTGTCCGGTCCCGCGTCCTCTCCCCTGACCTGGAATCAGCCATCGGCCCCAGACTCCGCCTGGGGCTGCTGCTCCAGTGCTGACCCGCAGGTTCTTCAACCGGCTTCCTAAACACGAGGGAGCTGTTCCCCGTGTCCTGGAGGAAGACGAGTGGCCAGGCCTGTTGTCAAGCTCTATCCTCCCTGAAGAGATTCTATCAAGTTTCAGCTCAGCCTCGGGAAAAATGCATAGATGAGCATTCCGCGTTTGTCCATAAGAAACAGACTCTGCCTAAACTGTACTGGAAATCCAGTGATACGGCAACATCCGTCCACTTTGAGGGCCAGCCCCAAACATTGAAAAATGTCTCCTGCTCTTGGGAAATATGAAATGGGGATTAAAAGGAGAGAGCAGTGGAGGCTGCCAAGAAAATGGGGAAAGCTTAATGGGTTTTTTTAAATGGGGGGAAGGACAAACACTCGACATTGCCTCACCTGTAAAGAACCAACCCAGACTGCTTGACGGGAAATGAGAAAATGCACTTGACTGGGCTTCACTTTACTGGGGTTTGTCCTTGGCCCCGATCCCTTCGACTGTTCAGAAGGTGGAGGGCATGGAAATGAAGGTCAATAACATTCCTTTGGTCTCGTGGATTGGGCAACACTGAAGCCCCTTACTAGATTCCCATGCAACCCCAGCAGATTCTCAGATGCTCAGAGGCCAGGTGTGAAATTTGTTTGTGTGCAGAGACCCTTGTGTCCTGCCTGGTGTCCTGTGTGACCTCAGCCTCCTCTAGCACGCTCCACTTCACAGTCTGTGGTGAGAATTAAGGGTGGACAGGTAAGTAACGTGTGTCTGGTCAGGGCAGCCTCTGATGGCAGGCAAAGGCAGGCACTGACAGGCATGGTGGGGCGGGGGCGCCCTTGCCCACCAGGGCCTGGCACAGGTGAGCTGGCAGTGAGTGGCAGCAGATATCAAGTGGCAGCTCTCGGTCTTAGAAAGTTTGCAAAGGAGTTAGAATTGTTGTGCACACTACATGAGGTTGTCTGAGTGAATGCATTTTACAAACTGTGAAGCACCTGGTGAATGTGAGGTGGCAGTGGTGTTGTCTCTATTCATTCAGCAGAATGTTCTTTGACCCCCTCCCCACGTTCTTTGCTCCAGGACCTAACAGGGCACAAGGAGCACAGATCATTCTCTTCCCTCAGAGGTCTAATGTGAGCCTAAAATAGTATAGGCTCTGGTGAAGTCGCTAAATCCTGACTGCCATCTCCACTAACAGCCAGCATGGGTAGGGTGCTGGCCGTGTGACAGCATTTGTAGGCACTCCCCATGCTGTGGCAGGCAGGACACTTGCCAGGTGCCCTAAAGCTGAGCCCTGGCGCCTCCCTGCAGCATCAGCAGCCCCTGTCACTGGGACTGACATGCAAGGACCCAGTTCAGGGGAAACAGAAGCCCAGGTCCCTCCACATCTCTCCTTAAGACAAGGCAACACTAACTCACTCACAGCCTAGGCCCAGCCTCAGACTTCCAAAATCCAGTTAAGGTCCGGATTTCCCATTAAAGTCTCCCAGAGGGGAGTGCTTCAAGAGATGCCAGGCTTGTGGAGATGTTGCCCAGCCCCATAAGAGCCTTTGCCTTGTGGTCAACCTCCTGTTCCTTCTCCCTCCTTTAGAGCCATGGGTTCTCCATAAGTTCAAAAGCACTTTCCTCTCTAGGATAACAGCAGTGGAAGCCTCATCGGGGATGGGTGACATATCTAGGTTAGTGTGTTCTGGGTTTTTTTTGTAAGGTGAGAACCACTTGTGCCAGAAAGCCAGGGGTATGTTATGAAAGGCAGGACCTAAAAGTGTGTTTCTTTTAGCTGAGCTGGGCAGAAGCGGCATCGTTAGTCCAGAGGGTCTCTGAGCGCATCATTCAGAACCGAGCTGCCTCCACGTCATGTGCTCACAACCAAAGTCCACTAAACATAGAAGGGAAGGCTTGAACTGGACTGAACGTTAACCAAAGCCACACACTACACAAAGCCACACACTACACAAGCAGGCTACCAAGCCTGAGCTAATGATGTGATCAGATGCTGAATGTAAACTGAATACAAGCAAAGTTAATAAAGATCCCCACACCTCAATACATTGTATCACCACCGCACAAGCTGCACAACATCAAAGAGAGAACAGACTCTGTAAAAACCCCAGAGACCAAAGGCAGAGTCCTGCAAAGGGACAGCAGTTCAGCTGACCGCGGCAGCAGGGAGGCCCAGAAACGTTGGAAAGACGCAGAACACAATAGGAAAACATCTAGAATTGATGAGAGCCAATACCTGTCGTGGGGTGGAGGGGCATAGAGCAGGGCGATAAGGACATTTTCTGATAAATCGAACTGCCCACTAACAACTGAACTTCCCAAAGAAACAACCCATGGTAACTCGGAGAGGTGACGACCGCCCCTAGCCGCACTGCTCGCCTTGGGTCCACCAACCAAAGACAGCAGCTGTGGCAAGGAGTCGGTACTCCTGGGCTTTGTGGCCGTGGCACCTGGTGCTCCGAAGCCTGCAGCCCTTCCCAAGGCCCAGCCTGCAGAGACTTGCAGGCCTTTCCCCTGTTGCCCTGCCGCCGCTGCTTCAGTATAGCTAACAGCCAGGAGAAATAGAGTAGAAAATGCAAAACGAAGAAATTGCAAAACCTGCCACATACTTCTGAGAACTGGGAAAGAGTATCCTGTTTGCTTTAGTAGAAAAGTACAGGTATGTGCTGGGGTATAAGAAAAGTGAAGCTCAAATTATTACACTCAAGCAACGTACCCAGCAGGCACCTGCTCACGGAATACAACTCTCAGCCAACCGTGTCACTAAGGGATTTCAAACAGCTAAAGAAGTGCTGGGAGAACATCAAGGCTTGGACCGAAAAAAATCATGGCCCATAAAGGGAGAGAGAAAGTGAAACGGAGTGTCAGCGGGCTTCTCAGAACTCGCGTCCTAGGCAAGGAGAAGATCGCCAACACGCTGCCCAGGCAGCTCTACTTCCTGCAGAGCCCGCGGCAGAAGGGCCGGGCATGCTGCAGCCCGAACATCTGTGCTGGTTCCGATAAGAACTGTGCAATGAGAATGAGTGCATACATTTCCCGGCATGTGAGGGGACCTCTCAACCTGCACCCTGGTGTTCAGCTGTTGGAATGACGGCCAACAAAATTATAGGAGCAAAACCTCTCAGGAAGGTGCTTTCAAGAAGGTGCGTGAGGAAGAACACCATCAACAGCAACAGCAGCTACAAACGAACGAGGTGCATGTGGCCAAATCCAGCAGATAGGGCCCAAGTGTGAGAAGGCAGAGGAGGAACACGGATAAAAATGGAAGTGTTCAATAAAAAGATGGATTGGGAAGGAAAACTAAAACTTTTACCAAGATTGGCCTGTTTCTTCATTTAACTGGCCCTTTCCCAGTTCATCCTAAGACTGCGAGGGTGGCTCACTTGTAGTTAATCTACGTTGGCAAAGTAAGTCTGGAGCATGAACTTGAGGTCACTAACTCTAACAGACCTTCACCTAGGAAAATCAGAGTGGTAGTAGTCACGCACTTACGAATGAATACATTCGGGTAGCCCTGACAGGGTAGCTCAGTTAGTTAGAGCATCATCTGATACACCAAGGTTTTGGGTTTGGTCAGGGCACATACAAGAAGCAACCAATAAATGCATAAATAAGTAGTATAATAAGTTGATGTCTCTCCCTTTCCTCTTCCTCTCTAAAAATCAGTACACTAATTTTTTTTCTTTTTAAAAATATTCTATTTATTTTGTTTTAAAGAGAGGGAAAGGGAGAGAGAAAGAGGAGAGAAACATCCATGTGTGGTTGCCTCTCGCACACTCCCTACTTGGCACATGGTCTGTAACCCTGGCATGTGCCCAGACTGGGAATTGAACTGGCAGCCCTTTGGGTCACAGGCCAGCACTCAATCCACTGAGCCACACTAGCCAGGGCTAAAAAATTCTTTTGAAGAACACATTCAGGTAAATAAGTGTACCCTCTGTACCCCTTAACTGGCAAAGAAGCTGTTAATAGTCTTCTGAAAATTATCACTATGAGTACTATAATTCTGAATGTAATGTTTCCTACTTAGAATTTATAGAAGAACAAGAAAAAAGAAAGAAAGAAAGAAAGAAAGAAAGAAAGAAGTTGAACTTCAGAGAGAAAGAAAATATTCCCAAAGGAATATCTGAGGTGCAAGAATATCCTCATAACTCAAGATAGGGAAAGATATCTTAAACTTGACCCAAAAAGCACAGTATATAATGGAAACGATTAGCATATTTAATTATATTAAAATTAAAAACTCAGTCATCAAAAGATACTACAAACTGTGTGAGACATGCTGGCAGAATACATTTGTGATTTTATAGTCCTTGAGAGCCACATTATTAGAAAGAACCTCTGTGAATCAATAAGAAAAGATTAATGTAAGTTTGGAAACAATTTCACAGAAAAGGAAATATGTGAAAATAATCTCAATCTCATTAGTAATTATACACAGAAAATCCCAAGGAATGTGCCAAACCACCACCAAAAAGACAAAACAAAAGCCCTTCTTGAACTAATAGTAAGTGAGCTCAGCGAGTGGCAGGATACACGGCCAACACACAGAACCAAGCCTTTTTCTATCCACCAGCAATGAATGATTGGGGAAGTTCTTTAAATCTCAAGCAATACTATTTGCAGTAGCTCCCCCAAAATCAAATACTAAGGCATAAATATGAGAAAATGTGCACAGCATCTGTCATGCCCCAAATGAAAAACTATTGATTTAAAAAATTCGAAGAGCGTCTTAGTAATTGGAGAAGCATGCCATGTTCATTGATTGGAAGACTCAATATAGAACAGATATCAGTTCTCTCCGAATCGATTTCTAGATTCAACACAACCAAGATCCCATTTGGACATTGGCAAGCTGATTCGGAACTTTTTGTGAAAGGGTGACAGACCTGGGAAGGAGGGGAGCTGTCTTCGGAGGTGGGCAGAAATGTGTCACCTGCACCGACAACTCTTTTGATTACAGTGACTCTACAGAAAGTTTAAAAGCTGGTGATGTGACTTCAAATACAAACCCAGGAGAAAGCCTCGGCTCCCCGCCATCATCCCAAATCTCCAGTGGTCATACCCAACGAGGTGTTCTTCTTTGTCAAATTATTTTATTACTTTATAAAAGATAAACTCCTGTGTGCTCACTGTGCCGTGCAAGCAATGGGACATTATCAGTATCTTTGGAGGCCTCTGTACACCCATTCCCAGCTCCATAGTTCTTTCTCCCTCAGCAGGGCCATTCTCGGAAGATGCTGGAGAAGGTGTGTTCTGAAAGAATTCGGGAGTGACAATGAGTTCAGGTTTTGTACCTGTTGGATTTGAGGTGCTTGAGGAACAGGGCCAGGTGAGGCAAGAGAGGTATAGTGAGGAATGCACTTTCAGAATCTCGCAAGTGCAGGGGTGGCCTCTACAGAGAGTAGAGACATGTGGTAGGCCAACTGGTGAATGAGTGGGGCCGAAGGTCACTGAGGGAAATGGGCTGACAGTTGGTTGCTGGGATCCAGCCCATGCAGTCCTTTAAAGCACAGATTTAACAGAAGTGAAGAGAGGGAGAGGCCTGGCTGGGCAGCTCTGTCGATTGGATCATCGTTCCAGACACCAAAAGGTTGCGGGTTCAAACCCTGGTTGTGGCACACATGGAAGGCAATCGATCAATATTTCTCTCTTACGCTGATGTTTCTCTCTCTCTCTTCCTCTCTCTCTCTCTCAAATCAATACACATATCCTTCTGTGAAGACTAAAATTAAAGAGAAAGAGAGAGAATGAGGAGGCTAGCAAGGACATCCTAAGGAGGCCCCTAGAAGGAGAGTTACTCAGAGAACCAGAGACAAACCAATAACAAAACTACCTGGAGCCTTGCTGACCCTCTCCTCGAGGCTTCTAACTAGACATGCGTGTAGTGCAATGTAGTTCCTCCCCTGGGCTCACTGACAGGGGTACAAGCCCTGTTGCCCAAAAGCAAAGGCAGAGCCCAGAGAAGACAGAGAAAAGGTTTTGTTTTCCACCAAGGGTGCAATAAATGGCTGAACACAGTTGAGAGGTGATTGAACTGGAACTGTATTGTCCAGCTGGTAATGGACCCCAGGGCATCAGATACTATCACCTGGGGGGAGGGGCACCAACCCAAGTGCCCACAGAGCCAGGCAGGCACTGTCAGTGGGTGAAAGGAGCCAGGAGAAGGAGAGCACTCGTCCACAGTGAAAGCGAGTGACACGACGTGCCACACAGTGGCGTGGGGTTGCAGGGGAGAGGAGTGTGGTCCCCTGAGGACACTTGGTCATTTCAGCCTATTCTTGCCTGCGATATGGGTTCACTCTAGCCAGAACTATGGATTTCTCAAGAAATGGCTGAAATCTGGATTTCTCATGTGAAATGTCTCACTTTAAATGTCGGCCATTCATTCAGACACATTTAAAAAACAGTAGATGCCAACACTGTTTGAGCCAAGAAGATATGTCCACAGGCCAAGTTTAGCCAAGTCCTTCTGTGGGCAACCTCTGTGTTAACCCCTTGGTTTTCTAACAAAATTTACTATGACTCAGGGGGCCAGCCTTCCTCCCCACTTCCCTCAATTTCCCTCTAACTTCACCTGAAGAACTTTTAACCGGAGACAGTGGAGAAAGACCCTGCATAGGGAAATGCACCCCACACAAGCAAATGAAGTCTCTCCTTCAATCGTCTTCTCTTACAGGCATTTGGCTGCTGGGTCTGGATCCTGGTGGCCGCCACCCAAGTGGCACAACCGCTGCTGCAAGGATGGGTGATATACGTCTCCCTGACCTCGTTCCTCATCTCCCTCATGCTCCTGTTGTCTTACTTGTTCGGATTTTACAAGCGATTTGAGTCCTGGAGAGTCTTGGTAAGAGCCAGCGAGGGGACTCAGGCCCGTGGGCTCCCCCAAGACTGCTGTCCTGGGTGTTGTGGGGATAATGGGTCTTCTAGGTGCAGAGGGAGGAAGAGGCAACTTTCTGGGGTGGCCTCCATAGAACCAAGACTCTTTGTGTTGACGCTTTTACTGCTAAACTGGGACGAAAGCGCTGCTCTGCCAGAGCAGATCTCACTGTGCTCCCCTCCTGTGACTTCCTCAACAGGCGTGTACACATTCTGTGACCCTTAAACAGCGTGGGCTTGGGGACCCCACGCTCCCACACAGCTGAAAAGCTACTTACAGCTTTTGACTCCCCAAAATGTCATTACTAATAGCCTATTGTCGACCAGAGGCCTCACCGATAACATAGATGATTAACACATAGTTAGTATGTTATAGGTATGATACGGTGTGTTCTTACAAAAAATTAAGCTAGAGAAAAGAAAACATTATTAAGAAAATCATAAGGAAGAGAACATACATTTGCAAGATTCATTGAGAAAAGTCCACATTTCAGGGGATTCGCATAGTTCAAATCTGAGTCAGTCAAGGGTTGACTATTCCTGTGTTACTCACGTCCTGACACGTTGCCACCAAATTTTATTTGGGTAAAATTGGTGGAGCAACATCGAAGGAAATGCTAGCAGGAGAAAAGTTGCCCCAGTCTCAAGGTCCTGTCACAAGCACTGGGTTCATTCTTCCATATTCTGTACAAGTTTTGTGCAAAATGTGTCTATGTTTTAATCACACTGAACCAATAATTTTGGGGGTCCATTCTTAATTTAATATTACATCATTAATTTTCTCATGTTGTCACAGCATCTTGATAACCATTAAATTTTTTCTGTATTGAACAACTTAAAATATACACAAAAGTATAAAGCGTTATGTTACAGACCATCATGTCCCATAACCCCGATTCCAGCATT
The DNA here is from genome assembly GCA_004027735.1 of Carollia perspicillata. Taxonomy (NCBI): domain Eukaryota; kingdom Metazoa; phylum Chordata; class Mammalia; order Chiroptera; family Phyllostomidae; genus Carollia; species Carollia perspicillata. Next base: position 12,094 of record PVKM010038402.1, read on the forward strand.
ATCAAGATTTACCACACCTTCTCTCCTTGCTTTTGTTTTTCCCTGAAGAATTGTAAAGCAAACCCCAAATCTCATGTTATTCCATTCCACACACACACTTCACTATACCTCCCAAAATATTCATCTTTCTTGCATTTCCACACGAATACAATGTCAGCAGTAATTCCTCGGGGTCATCTAACACCCAGGTCACTCTCATATTTTCCCAGTCGTATCCGAAACATCTCTTTTCACGTTGGCTGTTTGAGCTGGAATCCTCAGCAGGGCTGGGCGTCACACTTGGCAGTCACGGTTCCCGGGCACCTTGAGTCTGGAATGGCTTCCCCCGCCCATGACCTGTTGAAGAAACAGGAGTTCCCCCATTTTTGGATTTGCCTGTTTGCTTCTTCCTGACGTGACTCTCTTTGTCCCTCTAGTCCCTAAACTTTCTGTAAGCTGGCAGTTAGTATCAAAGGCTTATTGAAAATGGGTTGAAACTTGCTGGCAAGAATGCTTCATGAGTGACTTCAAGTCACATCTCACACAGTGTCTGGTGGCACTTCTCCTGGAGCGTGTGACAGTCTTACCCCACCAACTTTTTCTCTAATGCTTTTTTTCATCTTCTGATGAGTTTTCCTGAACTGACTGTTCCATTCAGAGATGCAAAATGCCGATTTGCCCGTGATGGCCTTCCTTCCAGAAATGATAACCATTTTTAATGGCTGCATAACATTCTCGTTGAGCTAAAGGACACTGCTTAGAGTTCAGTGAAGAAGTTCCAATACCGAAACCTCAGATCAGATTAGCCAACCCCACCAACTCTGCCGTGTGTGAGCTCAGCCTCAATTTCCTTCTCTGTAAACAGAGATGACAATGGAGCAGCCTCATTCAACTAGCTGTGAAATAAAATGAGACAACATGTGTGTGTTGTTGTGACAGTGCCCAGCACACAGTGGGTCTTTGTAATGCTAATGGTTAGGAGCACAGGCTTGGAGTTAGTATAGCCTGGGATCAAATCCTGGCTCAGCCACTCATTTATTTCTTTATAATCCTCACCTGAGGATATGTTCATTGATTTTTAGAGAGAGAGAAAGGGAAAGAGAGAGAGAGAGAGAAACATCAATCAGTTGCCTCCCATAAACTCCCCGACTGGGAGTTGAACCCGCAAACTTTTGATGTATGGGACGACGCTCCAGCCAACCAAGCCACCCAGCCAGAGCTCAGACATTTCTTCGCTAACCTGAACCTTGCTTCCATTTCCTTGGAATGTTACGAATGATAAATAGGAACTATCTTATTGCTGACAAAGTTAAATGAGAGAAATGAGAAAAAGTCTTAAGCTAGAGTTCGATATAGAATAGCCAACATCAATCAATGCTGGCTAGTATTGATATTACTGCTGCTCTTTATTAATACACTATTATTCACTACATAGATATTTCATTAGAAACACTGCAAAAAAAAAAAAAAAAGGGCAGGAGCTGGGGAGCGTGCCTGTCTCTTCTTCTCACTCTTCCCAGCGGTGTGTTCGGAGGAAAGTGCTCACTGGCACAAGTGCCCCCATGATGAGGCCTCTGCTCTGCCCTTCCAGGACAGCCTGTACCACGGGACCACCGGCATCCTGTACATGAGTGCGGCTGTCCTGCAGGCCCATGCCACCATCCTTTCTGAGACCCAGGACCTAAACAACTACTTCATAAACACCGCAGCCTCGGTGGGTGCTGGACCAGAGACCTGACCGCCGGGGGGAGGGGCCCCAGGAGGCTTGGTTCTTCCTGTTGCAGAAGAGACCACCTGAGCCCTGGGGCTGATGGAGGCCTGGAGGACGGGAGGAGGGGTGTGTGTGTGTGTGTGTGTGTGTGTGTGTGTGAGAACACGTGTTCCAGACCCACATACAGGTGTCACCTCTTGTCTTCCGTTTTTCCTGCCTCTGACCTCTTTCGTCCTCTTCATTGCCCTCAGATTTTTTTTTTTTTTTGTGCAAAGCACAGATTGGAGCACCTGTCTCTCCTATTGAAGATCCTTCAATGGCTCTCACTGCTTG
>PVKM010038403.1:0-14121 GCA_004027735.1 Carollia perspicillata
CTTCAGTGGACTCTGGTATTCCAAAATAGTTATCTCAGACATCTTAGTAGTTGTCTGAATAAGTCTAGTTAGATGTATATCTTTTCAAAAAATCAACTCTTAGTTTCATTAAACTTTTCTATTGTTTTTCTATTCCTTACCATATTTCTGTTCTGATTTAGTATTTCCTTTCTTCTGCTAATGTGGGGCTAGGCTGTTCTTTTGTTTAGTTTCTGGAGATGTAAAGTTAAAATATTAAAGATCTTTCTTCTGTTTTAATGTAGGTGTGTACTACTATAAATTATGTTTTTTAATTTTTTTATTGTTGTTCAATTACAGTTGACCATATTTTCCCCCATTGCTCTCTCATGCCCTGCCCACTCCCCTGTCCCACATTAAATTCTCCCCCTTGTTTCCCTTGTCCATAGGTCCTTTACATACATGTTCCTCGACTTGCCCCTTCTCAATTTAACCCCATTATCCCCCTCACCCTGTCCCTCTGGTCACTGTCAGTTTGTTCTTTATTTGCATGTCTCTTTTTTACATTTTGTTCACTTGTTTGCTTTGTTTATTAGGTTCCACTCATAGGTGAGATCACATGGTATGTGTCTTTCACCTCCTGGCTTATTTCACTTAGCATAATGCTCTCCAGTTCCAACCATGCTGTCCTGAAGGGTAGGAGCTCCTTCTTTCTTTTTACTGTTAGTATTGCATTGTGTAACTTTCCTATTACTGTCACTTTTGCAGCATCCCATGAGTTTCAGTATGGTGTATTTTCACTTTTATTTACCTCAAGGTATATTCTAATTCTTCCTTATATTTCTTTTTGTACACATTGCTTGTTCAAGAGTATGTTGTTTAATTTCTGCATATGGTTACAGACATTTACATGAGTAAATGGTGTGTATATGGTGTGTATATGGCTTTCATGGTAATTATTTTTTCATTTGGTATGCCTCTGGGACATCTGGCATCTCCTTTCTTTTCTGCAGCATCCTGTGTCCACTTCAACTATTATACGTATTACATTCCATTTTAATAATTGTTACACCATCACTCACAGAACCCTGGATTATAAATATGTTAAAGGCACATTCTAATCTAGTCTTTATGATTCCTAACTCAGTGTCTGGTGGTTTATGGGCACAAGAAAATTATTGCTGAATCAGTGAATAAATTCATGGAATTAAATATTTGTGGCATCAGGTGTGTTCTAATACCCCCTGACCAATAACAAATGCACCAGGAATATGTGCATGCTATAAACATTGAATTCTGAATTCAGCACAATTTTAAGAAGTGCATGAGGTCTGAAGAAGAGAGTGGCATCTGTATCTTGACCTCAGGAGGCACTATAACTAATCCTGTGTTTGAAGGCATGAGTAACACTTCATTACAAAAGTCAATTTTCTGCCATATCCCTAGAGCAGCTAACACAAAAATTGTCAGTTTCCAACCTATTTGCAACTGTTGTATTTTATTTTATCTTCAAAGGCAATGTGGATTTTAGCAACTTTAGTGCTTTAGAGAAGCATTACATCTGAGGCACATGACTGTTCTAACAAAGCAGGTAGCTGACCCTTTAATTCTCTGACAGTTATGTTGTTGTTTTGTTGTTTCCCTCAGTGAAATAAAAGACTGGGGCATTTTTAGAAAAAGTTTAGGAGCAGACAGTGAGCCTGAGGAATAAATAAAAAGAAGGCTAAAAAATTCATATATATTAATCTCTCGCTGCATACCACTCAGTCTAGAGTAATCAAAGTAAACTTGTAAAACAAATATTTAATATCGTGTCTTGATTTGATTCAAACATTTCAAAGACAATTTACTTTCATGTTAATTTTTGTCTTTGCACGTTTTATCTATTATTTGTATGTTAACATCATCATAAATGCATTTATATGCATGGGTTTTTTGTTACCTAAATGGCTTTTTTCTATACCTGTATATTCTTTGCCATATTTAAGTTTTACATGTCTAATTTAACAAGCTTTTATTCTTCCTAATTACAAGTAGGGATTCCAAGTTATATTCAAGAAGTTTAAATGTTTTCGACTCTGATATAATTCACACTACTGTTTTAGTGACAAAGCATGCTGAAAATTATCTCTTGACCCTCACCAGGATAATAGTATATCTAATAATATAATAGAAATTCATGGAGAAAAATAGTTTCGTATAGTACCCAAACAATGCCATTTGGGGGGAAGGCCCTTTACAAAAAATTTGTTCTTACAGTTTACAGAATGTTTTCACATGTGTTATTTGATCTCCAGCTCCATATTATTAATCTCATCAGAGAACTTTAGGAACTTCCCCTCATTACTCAGGTCAAGGGCATGGCAGGGCTGCCAGGTGAATGCAGATCACCCAAGCACCCATTTTACAGACAGCCTGCTAGGAACACGCCTGTTCAGTGTGTGTTTTTATGAAACGTCTCGTGAAACCTTGAGAACAAAAGCAAAGGTACCCTATTTACTGGAATAAAACAACCAATCTGGAACAACAATAAATGAATACATTGTGCATAAACAAACTTTATTCCCACCATTAAAGTAACAGCTACTTCAGCTTCCTCCAAATCTTGTAAGGTTTGTAACAGGAGCTTACAATGTTTCAGTTGACATTATATGGAGTCTCCGTGTGGTAGCATTCTGTAATGGCACGGGATCAATGATTTATTTTAGGCTACCTTGTTAATCACTTTCAGTATCAGCTGCTCACTACAGTGTCACATCTGAAAGGTACTTGTTTAATATTTATTGAGTTCTTGTGTACGTTGGATTCTGTTCAGAATACAAATAGCCTAAATCCTTATTCCTTGGAACAGTGGTTCCCAACCTTACACCACCAAGATGCTTTTCTGCACTTTATCTCTCCATTGACAGTTCAGACAAATATTTTGTCTTCTAAGCAAACTGTTTACAAGGGTTTTCTGTGGTCTTATTCGGGGGAAACAGAATTTTTCCCTAAGGATGTTTTTCAAATATTTAAGTTAGTTTGAAACTCCTGTGGCTACTTCTTGGGTGTGTGGGCTCCAAGCATTCCGGTCTCTCTGTGCCAAGCCACCCATCCACGTGCTCAGAGCAGTTGGCCTCTCCATAGTGGAATAACCATCTATTCCTCTGCCTGGGGCATGTTCCCTACTCCCAAATCCCCACATTTTCACTATTTCTTTGGGTGAATTGAATCGAGGATCCGGAACGGTCTTAATTTTTAACCCAGAAGTAGCTCTGAAGAAGAGATCACTAAACACTAAATGTTGGGCATAGAAATGAAATGAACTGAGAGAAGTTGACTAGATAAGAGAGAGTAGGATGGGGAAAGATTTGGCTGAAGAGGCTGTGGGAAGCCTGGAGGTGACTTGGGAACAGGGACAGAGTTGGACAGTTTGTAGACGTTGTTAGGATGGTGAGTAGTAACTAAGCACCAACATGTCACTGCACTGAATCCAGCTCCATGAATTACTGAGTTTAGTGCAGCCAACACAGAGTGTCTTTATCTATTTCCTGCAGTAACCTCCCACTGCGATTACAAGGTTAGCATTGTTCAGAGCACATTAATTATTTTCTCTTCTGCTTACATCTCTTTGTATTTATTTGGTGTGATTTGGTGGGCTAGGACTTCCTTGTCAGGGTCTGGGCTCCAGTTTAAGAATATTAAGAGTTCTTCTAATTCTATCAAATTGAGGTTATGAATATTGATTATTAGTAAATATTAAAGCCTAAAATTAAATGAATTATCTAAATATTCAAATAGGATTCATTTTAGGTTGTAATAAGATCTGAGTACTACTTTCGGCTTCAAAAAGCCTGTCTCCATCTGTGGTCAGGTGTAGGTCGGTTATGTTCCCTGTTTGGGTTCTGTGTTAGCCTGGACCGGGGGGTGGGGGGGGCCTGGGGAGACTTCCAGCAGTATTGCTTCATGTTCAGTGAGAAAACACCAAATGTCCTTGGTAATTTGACTGAGGGACCTTGTAGAAGACAGGCTAGAGGAGCTGATTATATAGTGTGAGATCATATTATAAAATAATGTAAAGCTAAGAAATGATTTACTGCATGGTGATACTCAAACCAAATGTTCAATATGAGTTATTAGCTGAAAGCGGGCTCCTCTAGATTTAACCAGATGCCAGAAATGTTGCTTTAGGTGCATTTTTACTGAAGAAATAAACACACACATGTATGCTTTAAGGACGTATTAGAAATTCTGGTTTGGTTGCTATTCCAAACTGGTTAGAGCCATAGTTAGCAAATGAGAGGTATGGTTGTTTTATTTAAACACTTTTTTAAATTGCAAAATATAATATATATATTTAAAAGCATAAAATATGGATGTGCAGCTTAATTATTATACAAATGAACGACTGTGTATCCACCCCTCATTTCAAGAAAGACGATGTGGTCAGCACCTCTGCAGCTTCTGTGCACAGCTCCCAGTTACAATCCTCTGTCTTCCCCTTAGAAGTAACCCCTAACTCAACTCCTACCACAATCACTTCTTTGTTTCGCCTTATAATTTTAACAACAAAGATTACATTTTGAAACAATACAATTCAGTTTTGCTTCTTTATGTAGACAACATACTTTGGACTAGATGTGACTTAGCATAAGTAGAAGCCCAGGTTATCACAGCTCTCTACCAAAAAAACACAGTCAACATGACCTACTGACATAGGACAGGCAAAATGTGTCCCTGCAAACAGCCTACTTTTGCATTTATTAACAAGAAGTTAACACTTTTAAAAAATATGTTCTTTCATTTAAGCTATTATTCCCTTGATTCCTCCTTTTTCATCTCCCTGCTCCTTTAAATGAATATATACATTAAAACATGGTTTTATAATCGAAATTTTTAAAAGTCTTGGGCTATTTCTATAGTCATGGCTGTAGACTGTTCCAACCTTGACTTCAATTAAGCCAATCAACTACCATTTGTCCACACAAAGGTGTGATTGGCAGAAGCTGGTAGGTGTTGATTAGTTCAGTCTCGCGGGTGTCTATAAAGACCGTTGAGCCATTTAAAAGAAAGTTGTGACTTGGACAGCTCGTAGTACCGTCCTGCCATCTCCTGCCTAGACCAGTCTATTGATCTCATAAAACTTGTGGATGTACGCCAAATAGTTTTACTTGTACAAACCAATCTAAGAAGAGTTTAGCTCTTTTAAAAGGCAGCTGCCGGGCATGGAGAGGCTAAAAGTTCAATGCCTCAGAGTATTTGGGACTAGTAGAAAAAAATGAAGTTATTTTTCTTCAGATCAAAAAAGACTAAGGGACAAAGACTCCAACACATTAATAAATGAGACATGACCCTTTCCACTGATCCCAGATATTAAAGCGGCTTTTCCAAAGTAAAAGTTTTATTTTTCAAGAGAGAGTGGGTCATGTGGGAAAGAAAAATATCAGAAAATGAAAGGTGATGTCACATCAAAGTAGTTATAATTAATAAGTGCTCCTAGAAACACTATGAAAAATGTCAAGAAACTAAAAAAACACATAATTACATAATTTTAAATTACCATTGTAACTTAGAATGTTGTTTTCAAAAGAAAGAAAATAGTTTCAAAGACACATTTTTGTTTGTTCAATCAGATTGAGCATAGTCACAATTTGGTTAAACACCAGTGAACTAACTGATTTCAAGGCAAATGGAATTCATCTCTCTTAGTTCCTCATGCGAAAAGTGATAAGTCCCCCTATGCCCAATGTTTCTTTATTTTGGGAACAGTATTAATGATACACTAAAAGACTTTGCTGTGTGGGGCATCTAAAATATATGTGGAAGTAGAATAACAAGGGCTTCGTGTTGCCGTCACCCACCTTCAACAATGGTCAGCTCTAGAGCAATGGTGCCCTAGCTGGACACCATGGCTTTCCATTAGTCAGTAATATTTCAGCACTTATCTCGGAATACATGGATGTGAATTGTCATTTTTATAGGTATTGTGGATGTACAGTGTTTGTAAAGTCTTTTCTCTCGAATAATTACTTCATATTTCTTCTCCCTCATACAAGTTCTCAAAGGTTGGTGTAGTTGAGAATCATCAAAAGAACATCTATGGCAGAGTTCAAGAATGTTCATGTTAGACACACGTATTGGCAAGTTGGATACTCTTGATCTAAGTAGCACGCTTTGAGAAATACGTAGAATTTCCTACTAGAGCTTCAAAGTAATTCAGTATGTTAAAAAGAAAATGTATGCAAGCCCTGGCCGGGTGGCTCCATTGACTACAGTATCATCCTGTGTACCAAATGGTTGCAGGTTCTATTACCACTGGGGGCACATACCTTGGTTGTGGGTTAAATCCCTGGTCAATGTTTCTTTCTCACATCAATGTCTGTCTGTCTGTCTGTCTGTCTCTGTCTCTCTTTCTCCCTCTCTCTTTCCTTCCTTTCCTCTCTATATAAGATCAATAAACATATGCTTGGGTAAGGATTATTTAAAAAATGCGTATGAAGGCCCCCTTTAAAGTTTTTCCCTTCCATGTCCATTTTAAGTATTTAGAACTCATCAGTGTAACACTATTTAATATTTCCCTTTTTGATGATTCTACATGTTCTCTGTTGATGTAATTTTTAAGTCTGATGTAAGTTAATAGAGATGTTATATTCTCACATAAATCAGGGTTTTGTCACTTCTTTTAGGAGGAATTTTAGAAAACATTTTCTGATCTTATAGGAATTATTAAATATTTAATTTTATAAATTGCACGCTGAAATACTCTTGGAAAGAAGGACATAAATTTGGATTTTTCTTAGAAAAAGCAGCTAAATGCAAGATGGCATTTCTCTTGTTAACTAAAGAAAAGTTTAAAAATCATTGTTCTGGTGCGGAAAGTTTCAAATACTCTGGTCTGTCTTTCTGACTGTCCATGAAAAGAGAGGCAGGAAAAGGAAATGTGGCTAGACTTAGCAACTAAGCTAACTTTGAACAAAATTCTTGGAGTAGAAAGATCATTATGAGGAAAAGCTAATGATTGCTCTTTTATATGTTGTAAGTAACCAGGGGCTCTCACTAGAGAGACAAATAACAGCCTTCCATGTTCAAAAAAAAAAAAAAAAAAAAAAACTCAAATAGACATTTAAAAACACTCCAGGCAAGCATCAGTGTAAATGATTTGTATCTCCACTGGCCAAAAAGGCAAATCCTACAAGAAAGAGGTCACTAAAATTCCCCGAAGAAAAATGAAAATCTAAGATTAATTTTCCTTCCCATAAAACAGCCTTAAAGAGCGGCCCTTGTTTTGGCTGCCCAACCTTGGCTGCAAATGAAAGGGCCTTCACACCAGAGACCTACATTTTCAACTGATTTTCCTAAATAACCCAACAGTGCACATTTCATCTCTTGTTCCTCTTGGTCTCTTCTCTGGCCTTAGACCAGATCCAGATAAATCTGTGTTTTAAGCCTTCAGCAAAGATGTATTCCATACTCTTGGGATCATTATTCTTTACGTTACCTCCCCTTGCTGTGACTCCTGAGTATGTACAGGAAGGAGGCTTGAGGAGGCGTCTGGACTCTGTCTAGACCTAGACTAGGTCTTTGTTTCTAGTCTAGGTCATATGCCCCCTTCCCACACCCTTACCTAGTGACAGCAGAAGACAGATTTTTTGTGGAATGTTTTAATACCTTAGAGGTGTTCCCTATTCTATAAAGACAACTCTCACTACTGCAAGAAAGGGGTATTTTTTTAGTATGTTTGTTTCTCATCTTGCATCACCCATGAGGGGCTCTGAAGCCTGGGATGTAAACACATGTATAAATGATGGTATGGATATGCCTGTGAAGGAAGATAGGGTTATTAAGATAGAATTTGATACTTTCTGTCATGTTCAGTTCCTTCTGCTGTTAGGATAAAGGTAACGTGGATGTTGCAAGAAGGTCCAAAGAATATCTTACAGTAGATGTTTTCATGAGACTTGATGCAATTCCTATACAGTTGGGAGTATATCTGAGGTCCTCCTAAGTAATTGGCTGTTGAAAGTTAGTAGTTGATGTAGAAGGCAGATGTGGTACAGAAAGTTGAAGAAAAGCAATGGAAATGGAACTAATAACTTCAATGAAAGAGAATATGATAAGTAGAGAAATGCAGGGAGCTATATTCAAATTCTCTTTTTTTCATTATGTCCTATTTTTTAAAGAATTATTTATTTATTTTTAGAGGGGGGGAAGGGAAGGAGAAAGAGAGGGAGAGAAACATGAATGTGTGGTTGCCTCTCGAAAGCCCCCTCCACCAGGGACCTGGCCCACAACCCAGTCGTGTGCCCTGAATGGGAATCAAACAAGTGGCCCTTTGATTCACAGGCCTGTGCTCAATCCACTGAGCTATGCCAGCCAAGGCTTTCATGTCTTATCCTTTAATATAAATTTTTCATTGTTGTTTAATTACAGCTGACCCCTTTGTCCCCTCATTACTCTCCCCTGCCCTGCCCTCCCCACCTCCCAAACTCAGTCCTCCCCGCCCCCAGTTGTCTTTGTTCATGGGTCCTTTATACATGTTCCTTGATGATCCTTCCCCTTCTTTCCCAATGAAAGAGAATATTATAAGTAGAGAAATGCAGGGAACTATATTAAAATTCTAAGGTATCCAGGTCAATGCACCAGGAATGTGGCAGTAGGCTGTACAGAAATACAGATCTTCTAATGATCGACTGATATGCTCCACTAGGCAATCAGTTTGATTTCTGTGCTGGAGATTTATAGCCTCTAAGCTCCTTAAACAGTGTCATCAAAAACCATGAGACATTTGGAAAAGAATGCCCTTATTTTAAAGGATACATGCTTATGCATTTGGTTATGTGTCAGAATATGTGCAACTTATACCCAAATAATTCAGTCAAAAGAGAGAAGGCTAACACCAACAAGGCAAAATGTTAAGAACTGGTAAATTTCAGTAAAAGTTTTCATTCTTTCAATGCTTTTGTGACTTTGAAAATTTAAAAATAAAAGTTGGAGAGTAAAAGTAATGGTACAAGTACATTTATATGTATAAAGACAAATACCACATAAAGTAATCAAAAGAGTGAAAATTGATTTTCTGTGGAGAGAGAAATCTGATAACAGTGGCTGGCTGCTGTTTCTCATTATATGACTTTAGAACTGAATCTTTAAACCCTATGAATTAATTCTTTGACAAAGACTAAACACTGACTTTAAAAGAAAAAAAATGACATATACAAACTGGGAAATTAGATTGCCAGATGCTTCATGGATTCAGAAAACCCATAGATAAGTATACGGGTCCAGTTTTATCTATATGTATAGGAAAAAAAGTGCACCATCTCTAAGAAGGCTACAATCACTCCAGGCAGAAGATGATAATCACATAAGAGAGCAACCAGAGATGAAAGCTATGGAATCTGAGTGTCAGAGGAGGGGACAATGTTCTTTCTTTCTTAAGAAGTATTACAAGATAATTTATTCATGAAGAATAAAATGGTTCTGGTTATTTCACAGATCCACTGAAAGCACTAGATGCTTTTACTGACTTACTATGTCTTTAAAAGTCATTGTCTCTACTTCAGCCTCATGGATAGGTTGTAAGTGTCCTAGAAAACTCAATTTCTAAGTACTGCCTCTTGTTCAAGAGGCCAAAGGTCATCGTAGGTAGAGGAATACAGGAAAGAACTACTTCACATTCTGTGATTGTAATGGGGAAAGAACTCACCATTCTGGTGTTTATGTTTTCATTTTATTGTTTTTTTTTTAACAAAAACATGAGGTTCCCTAAGGAGAGAGAGAATCCTGATGATACTTTTTCATATTCCAAAGGTTACATACCTAGATTAACCATCCTCGAGAGAGCACATCATCTTCACTGCACTATAATCCAGTCTAACGATCCTGTACTCCAGTCCTGGACCAGCTTTTCCCCACCTCCATGTAATCTTTCTTACGTCACCTCCTTAATTTCAAATGTGTGAAAGAAGCTACAACACTCTTACTCTCTGGAGCATTTGAGATCTTGCTTCCTGGTATGTGTCATCAGTTTAACTCAAATAAACTCATAAAAATTTTCTACAGGTTTAGATATTTCTTATGTTGACAGTCATGTAGTGTTTGGTTTCAGATGCATTCCCAGGCTTTGTTTGCTCAGTATCACAAGGGATTGATTGATCCTGCTGGTTTCCATTTGTTTTTGGCCAACAGAGGGAATTCGTAAGAAATTGGAAGGCAGAGAAGTGAAGAGGCCAGAATTTTGTTTCCCCTCTTGCATGCTGACTTGGGAGAAAATTATGGTAATGCCTTTGCCTCTTCTTATGGCACCAGATCACCATTTAGTTCTTCTCTCTGTGGTCTCTTTTTCTTTTTCTTTTTTTAACCTTTATTTATTTATTTGAGAGGTTGGGAAGGGGAAGGAGAAAGAGAGGGTGAGAAATATTAACGTAAGAGAGAAACATCAATTGTTTGACTTTTGCACACACCCTGACAGGGCACCAAACCTTCAATGTGGGCATGTACCCTGACCAGGAATCGAACCAGCAACTTTTCACCTTGTGGGAGGATGCCCAACCAACTGAGCCACACCAGCCAGGGCTGTGGTCTCAGTTTCCACTGAGCATTGCTGGCTCCTAAGTTCTAGTAATTCTATATTGTGTTTTGTTTTGTTTTTAAATCCCTGAAGCCTGAGGGATGATGGTTGCTTTCTGTTATTGCTAAACTAAGCATTGTCTCATCACCCTTTATGGTTTTGCATCTCTTCCAACACCTTTGTAACTGTTCCCTCTATTTAAGTTCCCTTTAGAACTATCTGTCAAGGGCTCAGTTTTCCTGATTAGACCTGGTTGACCTGGGTTGTAGACCTTATTGAGGTCCCAAGAGCCAGGATTGGATGTAATGCATGGGAATGACCTTTAGACACAGGGAAATAGAGAGGGTGATACTATTGGATTTGTGAAGACATTTGTAAAAGATCCTTGGCAGAATGGGACATTGAGGAAGGAAGATGTATTTTATGGGATGCCCATATTGGAGCTGTTAGGTGAGAAGTATGTATATTCTGCATCTAATTATAGCCATGTTTTCTTCTCTCAATTTTGACTACGTGTACTTGGAAAATCCTCAGAACATCTAACCTTTCTCCTACTAGCTCATTAGCAGGACCTGAGTCTGGGTTTTTCTGCTAATGAACAACTACACTCACTATATCTCTAGATGTTCAGGTGAAGACCTAGACTTCAGTAATAAACACAAGTTGTTTGGGGGATGTGTAAGTGCATTTTATTTGGTTGACTTTCTTTTCCATCCGGATTTTGACTTTTGCAGGTGCTAAGGCCTACATGCAGATTCTGACCCATTTGCTAGTGAAATAAATAAATCACGCCAATGCTTGGAAACATTGGATTCAGGTTCACAAATGCACTTATTAAAGCAAAAAAATAGCTACTTGAAAATAATTAAACTAATAAACTCTTATTTTTTGCAAAAACATTGAAGATTTACTTCAAGGTTAAATGTAACTAACAGTGTCTATTAATACAATAAAAGTTTATTTATCAACTTAATAATTGTTTAAAAATAAAAATGTTCTATGTCCTTCCAATAGTACTTACTATAGACTTAACTAACCTATTTATTTTTTTGACCATTTAGTTAGTATTTCAGTATGACCTTTAAGTAGTCACTTAAGAAGTACTTTAATTCAGTTCCTTGTAATTTCCACTCAATTCTTCTATTACTATTAATTTTTCTTTAAGTGCATCTTTGTGTTTATAAAAAATAAATGATGCCATAATAATATCCATAAAAACATTCAAAACATCAATGCTCAGATTTTCTACTCATAAATTCACTTTTCACACTGAAAGGTGAGAGAAAAAGAAAGGAAAGAGGTGAGCTTAAATGCCATGGACTTATATTTGTTCTAAGCTTTCAGAGAGAAGTTATAAATGGCTCAGGAAGAATTTTAAAGGCCGAACTGAAAATCACTCTATTTTGCTGTAGCATGCTTCATTTCATGCTTTTGAAAACCTAACCTAGGTGATGTGTACTCACAATGGCAGATGTTCCAGGACTGTTTGCACAACTCCATCCAGGCAAACTGGGTCAGCAAAGGCTGCATGATTGAAATGACAAATTATTCCAGTTCTCTTTAGATTCTTCTCCTCTCTATCTAGTTATCTCTAAATTGGCATTAAAGGGAAACTCAGATCTTGCTTCCTTTATAGAGATTTTCTACTTTGCAACCCTTTGCTTATCCCTAACCTATTTGGTCTTACTGTTGGTGCCTGTAATGGACACATTACATGGTGGGAAATTCCATCCCATTTTTCTCATTGCACTCTCAAATACATTTTTCCCCTTCAAACGAGACTTCCTTTAACTTAAAAAAAAATCAGAAAAACAGGCATGTTGAAAAAACCTGAAATTATGCCAAATAATTATAGCTAAAATGGGATATAGTTAAAACGTCTTTCTATTTTTCTTCCCCGGGGTCTGTTCCCTCCCAGGTGTAAACCTCAGCTCAACACATTTTTACACGTGCTCTCTCGTGCCTCCAGGGCTGCACCCGTCATGGTCCTCAGCCTGGAATGCGTTCTCACATGCTCTGCCCATCTTTCAAGTCTCTGAAAAGGGTCATGCTCTGTAAACTATTTCTTGATACCCTTAGTAAGCATTCAGCATTTTGTTCTCTGTACTCCCTGCTGTGCTACTTGTACTACTTGACACTCATTTCATTCTGTCTTGTTTTGAAAAAAAAAAACAAAACTCTTTACTTATTATTAATTTCACTATATTATGTTACACTTTCCTTAATGAAATGAGCCTACTTTATTCACCTATGTATCTATTACAAAACCCAGCCAAGCCAGTCTTACTACATATTTAAGTCATTGAAGTGAATGTATACAAAATAGTATATTCTTATCCATTTTATGAGGCTTTGTCACAGTCAGACTGTCAATCTTCTTAGGACAGGGGCTGAGATATTTTGCTTTTGTAATACAATAAAGATGGCAGTTAATTAAAATACTGTAACCTGGACTGCATCTAGGGTTTCTGACTCTATGCATATGCATATGTCTATGTATATGCCTGTCCCCTTATGCCTAAATGTTGGGCTTATACTCAGCATTCTTGCAGGAAGCTGCAAACAACTTGCCTCTGCTATCATCCTGCTTCCATTCACAGTCCACAGTCTAAGATGCCACTGCAGACTGCTCTCCTGGTGAGAGGGGAAAACTGATGCTTAGAGAAGTTAGGTGACTTGGCCAAGGTCAAATAGCTTTCTAGAGGCCCTATCCACCAAGTTGCCCTCATTCTTGCCCTGTGTGACTGAGACATTTTCATTTAATCTGGATTGACCCTGTGGGGAGACAGCTGCATCGGCAGGAACGGAAGTGTGAGGCCTGGCTCCGGACGTCAGGAAAAAAAACAATGTATCTCTTGGCCAGATAGCCTCAGAGCAATAAGATAACACCACAGAGGGGCATGATTAAGATGAGGTAGATGGTGAAGACTCAGAAGATGATGAGTACATGGAGCACATGGATGAGATGAATGATTACAGTGAGTAGCCTGATGACAGAGGGGTCATTGAGGTGGACATGGAAGCAATGAACAGGATCATGACCAGTGGATAACGTAGTGTAAGCCCTGATATTTGCCTTTTTCTTCTTAATATAATGCAAGTGCCTGCTTTCAGTTTGATTGCAAAGGCATCCATTGCAAAGAGCCATCTACTTCAAAGACAGCTGTCCACATAAGTGCATTGCCTAGAAAAAGAGCCAGGCCACCTCCCTCACTGATGTTCTCTTTTGTTATGTTTGTTTTTTAGAAATCTTCATTGAGTTCGATAATTAACCATTTGGACCACTGGTTTGTTCTTCCTTCATTTACTTTAAATTCCACTTTGATGTCTTAAATTCACCAGTAATAAGTGATCTCATGAAACCTGAGGCGTCTACCCTTGGTCCCAACAAAAGCAGAACCACGGGCCTACGTGCACACTCTCTCTCTACTCTAGATCTTGTGGTGCGGCCCCAGGTGTGCCCTGTTATTTACCGTCTCGCAAATAATAAATTTTTCAGAGTTTTCAAAGTTTCCTGATGATTATTGCTAAAGGGTGTGTTGCAATCATAATAACCACAAGGCTTGGTGCAGCCACAGTACCCGTTATTGATAAGCTAAGATCAGTACAAAACA
>PVKM010038404.1:0-14159 GCA_004027735.1 Carollia perspicillata
GGGGACGGCATCAAGTGAGCGGCAGCAGTAATTGAGTTTCAGTTACCTGCAGGGTGGCGAAATAAAGCAGGAACTTCATCTGCCTGACGTGGGGAAGTGTAGAGGTGTCCCTGGCATACTCACAGTGAAATCCGTCACCTTTTGCTGTGCTGGGTGATGGCAACCATACCGCACCGGCTTCCTAGTGACGGCCAGCGCCCGTCCTGTTCGGCAGCACCAGTGCACTACAGCTAATGAAGCATTTCCTGCAGGCCTGTCTCCCAGGGCTCGCTGCCTCCTCTGTCTGAAGGAATGGCACCATGGGAAAATCTAGCACAGCCAGCGTCAGCCATCACCCAAACTCAAAAGAGTCTTTGAATGGCAGAGAGGGGCCCATTTTCTTTTCTGCCGAGCCCAGGGTTGGAACCGTCCTCGGGTCATTTTCTGTGGGTCTGTACAAACGGGCCGACTGGCAGCGTGCCGCTCTTCACCTGAGCCCGGATTTCAGCTCGGTGCTTTAATGTGAAGACCAGGGCTCTCACCGTCCGCCTGTACGGCCCATTAACGAGGCGGGAGCAGAGATGAAACGTTTCCCGCTCAATATTTTCAACCAGTAGGTGATCCATCTAAAAAACAGCAAAATTATCAAATTAGGGCCTTGCATTGCATACGGATTAAAAAACAAGAGAGGCTGGAACGCTCTGCTCACAGGCTTCCATTAATCAACTGAAATTCAAGGACATCTACTTCCTGTCACAAGAGAAACAGGAAGAGCAAATTAATTCCACCCTGGCAATTAAGGAACAAGGCCATGTGCTTTGTGACAGGGACCTCATTCACAACCCCTGCCGGGTGGTAATATTTGCCATTATAACAGGAAACTGGCCCGAACTAAGCAACGGGTACTGGGCCCTGTACTTCACCGATCAGGAAACGAAGACCGAGGGCAATAAATCAGTATAACAGTTTATACTTTTTCAGGGGTTTGTTTTAAAAGTGCCTTTTAACCCCTTACTGCCTTTCAGAAACACTGGATCTAAACCCTAATACGTGTGTAGAGCAGTTTGTAAATCACTTTTCACATTTAATGCTCACGACGCCTATTATCTCATTTTACAGAGGAGGAAATGGGTTCAAAGGTAAAAAGTTCAAGGGCTCACAACTGCTAAGAGGCAGAGCTGGGCCTCTGACCTGGAGCCCCGACTCCAAAGTTCATGTTTCTTCCCTTTCCCCGCACTAACTGCCTCCTCAAGATCCCGAGAGACCAGTCAAGTTCGGAGAGACGGTTGCAGGGTCAGCTAAGCAGAGCAGGCCTAGGGGGTGCGACCTGTAGCAATTCTGGCGTGGTCTGGCTCAGGCCCCACTCCTCCTAAGGCCACAAACATAATTAAAGCAGGACAGGTCTGGAACTTGGTCCACACGGTCTGGACCCAGGTCAGGTTGGGCTGCTGGTCAGGGAGCCCCTCAGCCCTATCTTTCTTTCCAGGCCCACGCCCCACTGTTCCCTCCTCGGTGCCCAGCATGGCCCAGCATGAGCCCGCTCGGCTGCTTTCACATGCCTCTGTGCCTCTGCACGGTATGTCTTCCCTCAGCAAGGCACCCTTCGCCTAGGAAACACATTCCTATTTGTATGTCGAAACTTAGCTAAAAAGCAAAGTGCACCCCCCCACACACAAAAAAAAACCAACAAATAAACTAACCAAAAAAAACAAAGTAACAAAAGCAAATCCTAGCTCAGAGTTCTAAAGGCTCTGCTCTGGGCTGCCACCACGTCTGGAGCTCCCCTCAGTCATTACCAGAATATATTACAATGATCCATTTTTGGTTCGTCTCCCCTGAGGGTGAGATCCTTGAATACAGGGCACAAATGTCTCTCTCACTTCCTTTTTTCCCTTCATTCAAATATTTATTCAGCACATACTATGTGCCAGGCTCTGTGCCTGGGGAGGGAGAAAAAGCAGTGAATAAGGCTGGCGCAGTCTCTGGCTCCATGGAGGGCACAGTGCAGTAAGAAACAGGGGAGGAACCAGGATTCTAAGAGCACTGAACGCTAGGAAAGAGGCCGGAAAGGCACGCTGGGGCGCGGGGGTGCAGGAGAGGGACCCAAGCCAGGAGGGCAGGATCTGGCTGGGTCAAGTGAGCATCTGCTT
The DNA here is from genome assembly GCA_004027735.1 of Carollia perspicillata. Lineage (NCBI taxonomy): Eukaryota > Metazoa > Chordata > Mammalia > Chiroptera > Phyllostomidae > Carollia > Carollia perspicillata. Next base: position 2,130 of record PVKM010038404.1, read on the forward strand.
TGTGATACATTCACTGACCGGTACGTATATCTTCTGTGCACTTTTGCTATGTATATATTGCACTGTTGTTTAACATGAAAAGTTTAAGAAAAAAGTGCACCAAAAGTAAAAAAGGATCACCTGACATTTAATAAAATATCCTAATATAAGGAACAGACAGACCAGAACAAATAGAGAAGAGAAATTTGGAAGAAATAAGGACCGAGCAGGGAGTAGAACAGAACTGAGAGAGAAAGAGACAGAGGATGAATGTCCAGGCCCAGACATCTGCCTAGGACAGCAGAGAGAAGACGTTCGGGGCAGTGTGTGGTCCCGAGGACTGACTGACCACCTAGGCTGTGCTGGAGTGAGTGGACTCGGCGCCACGGCTGTCCAGAACCCAGACTCCTCGAGCTTTTCATGGCCTCCTGGGCGGGCACTGACCTAGCCCCTGGCCTGAGGCAGCCCTGGTAGCAGATACTTTGGGAGGCTGGGAGGGTGGCTGGCTGGCTGGCTGCCCAGCATCTGTCCAGAAACATATGCCAGAGAGGCTCCTCGATCCCGTGTGAGGATGGTTAGTCACTGACTGTTCAGAGATTCACTTAGTTTAACAGTCAAGAAAAGAGTTTTTTTTTAAAAAAAAACTTTTGAGGGAACAGCGTTTGTTTAGGGGAAAATAGTATATACATGCATCTGAAAAACAGATGAGGAATATACATGCATTTGAAAACAGAAAGGGTATATACATGCATTTGAAAAGAGTATATACATGCATTTGAAAAACAGGTTGTGGCCATTCCATCAAATCGTAGTATATACATAAAATAAAAAAGAACTTGCAGAGTGCCCTGGAATTCACCGAACTGATATTCACACGTTATTTCACTTAGCAAATAGTCACTGAGCTGCTAGGCTGAGTCTGGCCTGATCTGGGGAGTAGGGAGACTGGGCAGGAGAGACCGGACCCCGACCCCCCAGGAACTCACAGCCCAGGAAGGAGACGGCGTGTACACAGACAGCCGTGGGGCCGTGGGAGAGGTGTTCCACCCACCATGTGATGGGAACAGGGAGCAAGCATCTAGCAATTCTCACGTCTTCTTATTACACGAAGGCCAATCAGAATGAAGAAATGAAGAAAAACACCAGTGATATTAAAATGTAAATTACATGGGGAAATGATTCCTCATGTACCTTTCTGTATAGCAAGTTCATTGCACAAAGTGAAGAATGCCTATCTTATAACTGCCTCTGGATAACACCCCCCGCCTCCCGCCCAGTTACTGAGTCCTTTCCAACGGGTCCTGACCTGGTGACTTAGGTAAGCCCTTGGGGACTTATCTAAAGGACCACAGTCTCACTGAAACCTTGAGAAAAAGGGGTTTTGCTGTGCGATGCAACTGTAGGAATGGGAATGGGAACGCCGTTAAAAAACATACAGATTCATTTCGGGACCATAGGCCTTCTCGGTCTCTTGTGCTCTGCCTGCACTCCTCCTCCTCCTCACAGGTTTTCGCTCCTCTCCACGCGCTTTAGTATCAGTTCTAACAGCCGCAGGCTCTCCCCACGGCTGCTGCCTCCTCACCACTCCTCCAACATCCTTTCTGTGTCGACGCCCCCACTGTTGTTGTCTTAGTATCTCCCAGTTCACATTTCTCCGAGACAGAATTTGATTTGCCTTCCCTACCTATCTGTACCCTACTATTTGTGAGGTACTCAGTTGTCCAATCCTGGACGAATTGGCTATAGCTGGGGGAAGACCTAAACTATGACCACCGCGAGCTGTCTTCATCAAGGATTCTGGCCTCCGTGGGAAATGGTGCTATAATCAATTAGTGATGTCTACCGCGTCTGTAAGCCCTTTAGAGAAAGGGGACAAGGCCTTCCTCACATGCGTGCCCTAAGTGCAGAACTTCCCACATCATCCTGTAACCACCTCCCTGGGAAGACTGTGAGCGCCTCTCTAGGGGTGGGACTGCGTTGGATCCCTTTCTAAATCCCCCACGCCCAGCACAGGGACTCGCAGATGCCAAGAGCTCAGTAAATACTTGTTAAGTGAATGTCCTTTTCCCCCTACGTAACCTCCCTCTGTTCCTGCTCTTTCAAATACATCCTATAATAGTAGCTAAGAAATATAATGCTTCTATCTTATACAAAATATAATGCTTCTATTTTATATGTATTTTCTTTTTTTAAAAATTTTTATTTAGTTATTTTTAGAGAGAGGGGAAGGGAAGGAGAAAGAGTGGGAGAGAAACATCAATGTGTGCTTGCCTTTCATGTGTCCCCCACCAGGGACCTGGCCTGCAACCCAGGCACGTGCCCTGACCGGGAACCAAACTGGCGACCCTTTGCTTCACAGGCTCAATCCACTGAGCTACGCCAGCCAGGGCTTATATGTATTTTCTAGTTAGCAAAATCCTAACCCTCCTGTAAAGGCCAGTTCCATTGCCATCTCTTCTATAAAACCTTCCCAGAGTCCCCCATCAAATTCCACTTTCTGTCCTTTGTGTGTCTACACCACTTGCTAGTACCACTATTTCAGATACATTTCATCTTGCCTTGTATTTGTTAGTCATTTATAGGCTCTCAGCCAGGAGATAGTAAGCTTTCTTAAGATATGGAGTACAACGCACTTATGTTTGCTTTCTCCCCCGGCACTAGTAGTAGTAGTAGTACTAAACATGTGTTGAATTGAATGTCCACTGGAAGCAAACTTTGTGTGGGTTTTAGCACACATAGGATGACTGGATTTGTACATATCTAACCACACTCCTTTCTGACCACTTAAATACATTTATAAAAGAGCTGGTCAAAGCCAGAGGTGCAGCCTGAAGCCATTAGACAAAGAAAAAACGAACAGTTCCATATGGGGATGTACCCCTGACCTGGATCTCATTAGCACCATCTGACAACCAACTGGGCCAACCGGCCAGTGTTTCATAACTCTTAATGATACAGGCTCACTTTGAGAATCGGGTTCATTTTTTTTTAATGACATAATAGGAAAATGATCACAGGCCATGAGGTAGGAAGGAGAGTGGATAATGAGGAAGGGGAAGTAAGAGAATGACACCACAGGGGCCGTTCATACGAGGAAAGATCTGAAAGACAGCGCAGAACAAAGAAGATCCGGAAGGGAGAAAGTAAAGGGGAATGGAGCCAGGGTCTCCACAACGGAGTTCTTATTCATCTGTTCCATTATTCCAGAACGAGGACACAATCCATGAATTCCGAAAGCAAGATCTATATGGTAATAAAGAGACAACTTGGCTGTGTGTGTATATTCCTCGTCTGCAGTTTTCACTAGTAAAGAATATGACCAAAACAAAGAGCATGAAAACAATTTTTCTGCAAAAATGTAATGAGTAGATCTACAAAAACACATGAGGATCAAATTGTAAAGGCTGTTTGGTCATTGGGCCAATAACTTACCAATGACTCACTACTGCCTGATGGAGTACATTTGCTGAGATCGGACGTCTGATTTGAATGCACTCCACGCTGGTTATTGTCGAAGACTAGACACTGACTGGGTTAGATGGCTCATTGATTTATCCTAATATGCAAATGTTTCAGATAATAGGTGCTAAGAGTTAACTTTTATGCAAAAGTGTTTACATTTATAATTCTCTGACATAACAAACTGATAAAATTACTATCCATACTGCTTTATGCAACAAAACCAGATTTGATATATATATTTTTTTGGCCAAGGAAGAGAATAAGATGCATACTTTTAATTTTAAAAATTTACTCTTTGGGAACAAAACCACTCAACTGTGCTTAATCTGATATTTTTTCCAATTACGTTGGAAAGCATTAACGAATGTATCACTTTTTTAACTTTGCTTTGTAACACTTGAGTGCTTACCACTTGATGTGCCATTTAAAGGATAATTAATGGATAAACTAAAAGGATAATTATTATGGAGTTTAATATAGCAGGCAAACTGCTCATTAATCCTTACAAGCACTGCTTCGTTATTATCATTTACTTAAAAAGATACCACAGGGAACTGGTATTTACCACCACATTAACTACATATTATATACCCACACTCTATGTTTCTGTAATCATTTTGGTTTATTTAAAAAATAAACTTTATTTAAAATATCAAATAGCAAGTCTTGTTGGCTAATCAATATTCTGCAAAATTAGATTTATAATCTTCATATTTTTTCTTTCTTCCAAGGATTTAATATTCATATTAAAGTTTTCTTTAGGAAAAGGTAAGCCAACTTAACAGCATAGCAATTTGTTAAACTATCAAATAACATTAAAAATTATAAAAATGGACAAATAAATATATATAGAAAATGATATACAAAATGACACTGATATTGATCAAGATTAAAAAGACAGCACAAATGTAAATAATTGTCAGTTTTCTGCCATGTTATTTAAATAATCAATAAAACTATCTTATGGAACTCTTAGCATATAATTGGCTCTTAATAGTGGGATAATCATAACTTTATACCATTCATTTAAAAAGCTATAATAATTTACCAAACAGAAAGTGCACCAAAATGTTAACACAATTATGTCTGGCTGGTAAGTTCAATGGTGATCTTATTTTTCCTTTCTATATTTTTCCCATTTTCTATCATAAGTTTATATTTAAAAACCCAAAACTTTATTTAAAAAAAGTAAATAATATACCACAAGTCTATTCGCCTTTCTTTTGTGGATGCATAATTAAGATAGAAAAGTTAAAATATTTTTTCAGATAATATAGTAACAGACCTAGCATTTTAATCAGACTTCCGAATTGCTTCTTTCGTTAATATTAAATTATTCTTAAGGGAACTTTAATAGGGATACCCTAAGAAAAACAAAAATGTAGATGTATGTTTGATTTTTCCAGAGTATAAACTGACCTATAAGATTTGTTTGATGATGGTGTTTCATATTATTGTTAGTGAGCGAAAATCCGTCTAGCATTGTATCTCAAACCACTAATGTCAGCTGAACTGTTGACTATGAAGATGACAGGAATTATTTCTAGCCAACTGATTATACGTTTTAGAACCAAAGGTATGAATGTGGAAACAAGTTATTTATTTTGCCATTGACATTCCATATCAGAGTCCACCCCAGAATTTTTGCTTCAGTGGGAAGGGAAAGGATTTTAAATGGAAGGAGCCAGCGTTCACTAAGTGACTTCTAACCACCAGGCACTGTATTATTCTTTTGTATAAATGGATCATTTGCTCTTTCCAATAACCTTAGATGGTAGGAATAATCATCATTTTACAGATAAAAAAATCAAGTCTCAGAAACGTTAAGGGATTTGCCTAAGGTGCCACAGCTTGAGCCAGGGTTTCAGCCCAGGTTCTGCCAGTCCCTTTCTACAACACTGTCTCCCAGAATGATGACAAAATCTGGAACCCTTAAAGAAAAAAGCAAAATAGATCCACAGCACTGCGACTCCGAAAGTTCATTATGAAAACATGAGGCTCATTTAACCAAGATCTAGTAATCACATTCCAACCAGACATTACCTCCAATTCCAATGCTTCTGAGAGTAATCTCTGGGCATTTTTCCTGAATGTCTCAGTTTTGGAATCACTTCGGACTTCGATAGAAGGTCTATCTGCGTGTTTCTCAATGAAAGTTCTCCACTCAGTGTAAACTTCCCTGGCAAGACAAGCCACTTCTGGGTCTGAGTGTTGACGTAACTTGTTCACAGTATGACCTGGAAGGAGACAAGGGAAACCAAAGGAAAGGTTGTTCTGTCTTCTGGAAAGTACAGGACCAGATGGACTGAAGTGTGTACGACACGTAGAAAGTAATACACATACCTAAAAATTTTGAGGCTCTTGGGCAAACGAAAACCATTTCTCAAAGACGAAGATTACAAGATAATCCCCGGACTAGTCAATGTAGTAAGTCATAAAACAGAAACAATCAACAGATACTTAAAACCGAACAACTAAGGTACCAACTCCTTAATCCAAAAATTGCAATGAAAGAAAATGAATTAAGCATTTTTCTTATCTTTTTGGTACATATTGTGTTTCAGAACAACCAAACAGCTCTAGTTATTGAGGGCATGTTCTTTATTCAACTAATAAATGTGAAAAGATTGACATTAAAAAGAATTGTTGCCCATAATGAAATAATTCACGAAGGGGATAATCTTCAGTAGATGAGCTCATTCGATGAAAGGTTGATGGGAAAATTTATAGTGGAGTCGTCATACCTGAACCACTAATCAGTCAGCATCCCCACGAGCGGGACTATCAGACAGAGGCAGCAATGCACAGACCCACCTACGAAGTATTCTTGTACCATCCTCCCCCCAAAAAGATGAACCGAATCCAATGAGTCACCCAAAGCTGACTTCTAGTTTATAGAAAATATGAGAGGCAGTCGGGTAAGTTACACAGTGTGAGGTAACACACAAATCCAGAATGTGGCACATTCTATAGAACAACAGACCTGGCTGCTATAACAGTAAATGGCATTTTTTAAAAAGGGGGATAATTTGGCGCCATGGCTCAGGGGCTAGGGCACTGGCTTTGTGAAAAAGGGGGTAGAGTCACGGACTGCTACAGATTAAGAGTCTCTTGACTCTGAACTACCACGTGTGATGTCTGGAACCCCTCACAGCCATCTTCCACAGGAGCCAGAGAGCCTTCATTTAACTTTATTATTTTCTCTTTTAGGGATTTTTTCCCCAAAATATAAACCTGACCATTTCAATGCTCCACTTAGATCTTTCCATTCTACATCCAAATTCGCAGCCTGTCACACAAGTCCCTTCAATCATGTGCCACCCTCCCACCTACTTTCTGGCTTCACTTCCAGCCATCACACTGTCATCCTATAATGAAGCTACTTGCAACTCCAAAACACTCCAATATTTTGAAAGTCTCTACTTTTGAACATATACTCTGATAAACATTCTGTCTGCCGGGAATACTCTTTCTTCCCACTTCGTCTGGTTCACTTCCCTTCTGTCTTTAAGACACAGTACAGGAGGCCCTTCCTCTAGGAAGTCTTCCCTGGTACCCCTAGTCCTGGTTGTTACACCTCCTCTGTGCTTCCTTAGCACCTTGGACTTTGTTTATCACAATAATTATTATAATTAGCTGCAATTAGATCAGTTATCTCTCTTGTTCACCCAAGTGAGCTCCTTGAGGGGAAGAGCTGTGACGTGTGCATCTCTGTCCGCGTCTCTGGCAGATGGCACGGTGGCGGGAGGCAGGGGGCGGGAGAGCGGGGGTCCAAGGGCTGTTGTGGAGTGAGGAGCCCGTATGAAGAGTAACTTATTTTTACTAAAATATACAATGCAAGGGGGGAAATACCATATTATATAATAGAAAATTAGTAAAGTCATGCCGATGTATTGAAGTCAATTTAATATAATCGCAACCAAAAATCGTAATAGGCTGTTTTTATTAGAATACAACCTATCTTTCTAGACTTATTATAGAAACATAAGTGGGTAAATGCATAAAATATTATTTTGAAAAAAAAATTATTGGGTATAAGTAGCTTTATAAAATATTAGAACATATTATAAGCAACAATAATTAAAATTATATGGACTAGCACCAAAAAAAAAAGACCTACTAAATTAAAAAGTTCAAGAACAGACCTTACTATACACAAGAATTTAATATATAATAAAAAGAATCATCATTGAACAAAGGGCAGCAGAAAAAGGCTTTAAATTTGGGGGAGTGGTCAGAAACACTTAGAAAGTTCATTAGCCAACTGTGAAGGCCAACATTCAAGGACCCACTCACTCTCCACACGTCTGCGGAAGGCCCGCTCTTACATGAGGCACTAATCAGGCAGGGCTGAACGAGAAAATGTACCTGCTTTTAAGGTTCTGTGACGAGCATCCTGCAGATGAAAAAGAAATGTAACTTTGAAGGGAAAACGAGAGTCTTGAACTTCTCAGTCTAACCAATTATCGACCTAGAAATGTCACCCAGCCTTTCTACTGCCCGGAGAGAGGAGAGGACCCGCTGGAGGTGCTTCCTGGATCGGACGGCAAAGCTCAGCCAGGTGCTTCTGAAACACACGCCCCACTTAAAAGCTGGTCGCTACTCAACATTTCCTTTCTCAGCAGCGGTCTCCATATCCTTGAGATTATTCATTCAGCGAACAAATTTTTATTAGTCACTGTTATAGATGCTAAAAATAAAAAGGTAAACGAGACACTGGAGGACCTCGAGGCCTCAATTCAGGCCACTTTAATACCTTAGTACTAAACACCTACTTTACGCCTGGTCCTGAGGGCGCTGAGACGAAAAAGACACAGTCCCTGGAATTTAACCTACTGTCACCCTGCCAAGGTGTGCAAAGAAGATTTATCTTAAAAAAATTCATTCGGGTGCTGTGTGTGGCAGTGAAAAGCTAAAAACAACTTACAAGCTCACCATTAAGAGTCCAATTTGTTAAATAAATTATAGTCCATTCAAACAATAAATATTTTGCAGCCATTAAAGACTAGAATAATTCAATATGGAAAGGTGATTATTCAGTTAAGTGGAAAAAGAAAACAGATACTCAGAAGAGCAGGCCCAGTATGAGCCAATATTTATTTATTACATAATTTATAACAGAAATTACATTTACGTAATAAACACATGTGTGTGTTTACACGCAGAGGAAAAGGTCTAAAAGAACTTTATAATGAAATCGTCACGGGCGTCCTCTGAGAAGCGGGACGGTGAGTGTGCGTCTGCACGGCCCAGCCCGCGGCCTGTGGGCCGGCTCACCTGGAAGCAGCCCTGGCAGTGCCGGCCGTGCTGTAACAAGAGGTGCACCCATTCGGGCTTCTTTGGAATGCAGATCCTTCTCTCTGTGTGTTCCCTACCGTAACCTTTTCTCTCTCCATAAAAGGCACTGCTGACCCAGCTTTACGTATGAGAACTGAAGACATGGAAGTTTTCTAACAGAATCCTTTACTTGTCGAACCAATGGACCTCACCATCCTGATGTTACTCGGTCCTTCGATGGCATCTGACACGCTGCCTTCTTCCTTCCGACATACTTTCTTCTACTGCTTGTTGAGACACCACCTGTCACTGTTTTCCCTCTTCCTTCTCTACCTCTTCTGCTGGCTGCACATGCCTTGCTCAGCCTTTTTCTGTGAAGCCCAGCTAGGGTGCTGTCCTTGGCCTCCTCTCTTCTTTTTCCGCCTGCCTTCCCTGAGTAATCCCACCTATTCCTGTGGTCCAGCTACCATCTGCAAGCAGATGACTACCAAATACATATTTCCAGCCCAAAGGCTCACACTGAGCATAAGACCCAAACATCCAGTCCCCTACTGGACATCTCTACGTGCTTATTTTGCAAGTACCTCTATCTCAACATTTCCAAAACGGAAAATGAATTCATTATTATCCCCCCTCTCTTCCTGTATTTCTTATCACACAATGACACCACCACTCACCCATCAAGTAAGGCTCCTTAACGTTTCGTATATCTTTCCCTTTTCCTCTTCAGGTCCCTCTTCATCCTCACTGCTGCCCTGGTGCAGGTCCCCATCGCCTCTCTGCAGGCCCACTGCAATGATTCACTACTGCAATCTTTGTCCCAGTCTGGCCTTCCCCAGTTTATTCTCTATCCCAAAGTGAAAAATAACCTTTTTAAAACACAATTTGATCACGTCACTCCCTTACCAAAAACCCTTCAGTGGCTCTCTCCACTGCCCTCAAATTAACTTTTAAGTACAGCATTCGAGCTCTGGATGATCTGAACTTCTTTGGCCTTACGTCTTACCAGGTCGCCCTCTTTCCTCCCTCCCCTCACACCCAGCCCTCCTGCCCCTTTATCTCCATGCGCCACACTCTAGCCACAGAGAGAAGCTTGCACATCCTTGTTTTGGTTCAGGCTCTCTGGGTTTCTCACATTTCTGTACCTTCGCTCACTGTTCCCTTTGCCTGGAATGTTTAAATGCTCGCCCTCCCTTCTAAATCGCAAACATCTGGAGGGCAGAACCCGTACCTTACTCCAAATTACAGCCCCAGCTCCCAGAATAGTGCCTAGCACAGAATAATCAACAAGTGTTTGCTGGACTGAATCAAAGCTAAATTTAAAAATTTACATTTGGCTCTCAAATTGGTTTTGTACTAACATTTGAATGTGAATGCAATTGATTGGGAAGATCACCAGACGTAAACAAAATAATGGAATGATACTGTGAAGAACTGAATCCAAAGGTGATGGGAAAATCAAAAGCTTGTAATTCTTACCCACTGCTAATAATTCTTTCTGCTTACTACTCCAGATTTTATATGATTTAATTTTTATAACTGAACAATGAATTACATACTATTTTTATATCTCTTTTTACAAGTGAGAAACTGAAGGTCAGCAAAGCAACATGCCCCAGGTCTCGCAGTGAGTGGAAGCCAGGGTTTGAACACAAACGGCTTGACTCCAAGGCCTGCACACCTTCCCCCGAGCACCTGCATGTCTCCGAGCACCTGCATGTCTCCGAGCACCTGCATGTCTCCGAGCACCTGCATGTCTCCGAGCACCTGCATGTCTCTGTTACTAGGGACTGGAACACAGGGAGGGCTCGACAAGGCTCTACCGAGATCAGGTTGTTTACCTTCCCGGTATTCCCGTATCAGAAGAGAACAGTCCTTGCCAAGTGGCCACAGGGCTTAAGGCTCCTGGCCTGCAGGGGGCAGCACAGCCCACAGATAACTCTCACAGGATCCCCACCCAGACTGGCCCCCAGGCCCTGCCAACACCAAGAAAACCACCCCAGGACAGGCGAGGCTGTGCAGGAGCCCAAGGAGATGTAAGCTTTGTCAGCAAACGGAAGGAGTCTCCGAAAGAGAGTGACAGCAGGAAAGGCGGTCTGGGCAGGAAACGAGAAGAGGAGACGGGGTCTGGGGAACCCTCTTCTAGCAAAAACAAGGCAAAAATCATAAATTTTGGACCACAAAAGGAATTTCGTGACAATAATGATGCCAGTTAACCAGTGTGCTGACCGCTTTGCATTCCTTAACTCATTTCCTTCTCAGGACAACCCTATGAGGTCGGTGCCACTGTGCTTCCCATTTACACGTACAGAGCCTGAGGAACTTGCGAAGGACACAGCACGTAAGAAGCAGCGCCAGGTTTCAGATGTAGGCAGTTTGGCTCCAGAGCTCATGCTCTAACCCCATGCTACTGCCTCTGGTGATAACACACTTCTACCTTCATCTGATTCAGACGAATACAATGAGGATCCATGACCTTTCCCCAAGGTCACAAGTTGGTCAGTAGCTACATGAAGGAAGGTAATGATCTGCAAAAGTCATTATTTGCTCCACGAAGTTTATGTTTTAAAGCAAGCAGTGCCACTGGCTGATCTTATGATCTCGGTCAAGTCCCCTGGGTTTAACGGTAGGGGGCTTCGGCATCCTGGCACATTAAGCTAAATTCCCTGCAGGAAGCAATCTTTCATTCACTTAATAAACATGACCACACACTAGATTATGTACCAGGCCCTGTGTTAGACATCAGGAGAGAAGGTTGACCAAACGCAGCCCTGCACTCAAGGAGCTCTAGGTAGGTCTAGGCACAGAAGACACCTAGAGACAAAAGCGTGGAACCGTTGCAGGTCCTAAGACAGTACTGAAGGGGGAGCTCCACAGAAGGTCAAGGGACACAGGAGTTAATTAAGCTGGGAAAGGGGCCAGGAGATACCAGCAAAGAGGCAAATTCTCATCCTGGGTCTTGACAATGACTCAAGGAGACAGGACTCACAAAGGAAGTAGAGTGAACGGGATCTTGGAACCTGAAACAGCATGGCATCATTTGAGGGCTAATGGCAGGCAAAATAATGGTCCCCAAAGACAGCCATGCCCCATTCCACAGAACCTGTGGGCACGTGGAAAAGGGGACTTTGCAGATGTGATTAGGGGTGAAGACCCTGCGCCAGGGTGGACCAGCCTGGACTATCCGCCAGCCTGGACTGTTGGTGGGCCCAATCGATGCACACTCCTTAAAGGCAGAAGAGAGAAAAGGGTGAGTCAGAGATGAGATGTGAGAAGGATTCAACCCTCCAGCTCTCGAGACGGAGGGAGGGA
>PVKM010038405.1:0-14103 GCA_004027735.1 Carollia perspicillata
ACATCATTTTGCATTAGAATGTATTCAGAAAACATAGGCTTGATTTGAATTATCAACTTTTTATAATTGCAGAAGCAAAATTATTTCATTCCCACTCCGGTGTAAAAATGGGATTATTTAGGCATTGGAAAGGAACCTGAAAATAAGAATTTGAAATAGTGTTTAGAATATCTAGATACAAACAACTTTGGGCACCACCATTGCTTTCTAATTCCTGATTGCCTCGTAAGTGCTGAAATTTTCGATAACTATGTGGTATGAAGCATGGCATTCAGTCAGAGAACCAAATTTTATTAATCTGGGGAAGTCTTGTTTTGGAGTTAAAACTTTGAAACTTTGAAAGAGCCTCTTCCTTTCTTCTCATTGCAGTCTTTTACACATTATAATCTTTTTTGGAAATATTCACTAAGTGGTGTAGTAAATCACTGTCCTTGTTTTTATTCTCTCCTGAAAATATACTTTTAAAAAAGGAAAACTAAGGTGTGCTAAACTATTTCTAATCTGAAAATGTGGTTGTGATAGACCTTTTAGAGCAGAATGTGGGTTAAGAGGTTGGAAATGTAAGCCATAGCAAGGAAAAAAGACACAGAAGTGATAGTGTAAAATATATCACTTTTAGTTGCTTTTAAAACTGTTTAGCCTTACCTTCATTTAAAAAAAGTTTTAAATGTATTTATTATGTGGCCTTTCTTCTTATTTCTAAGATTAATAATAATAAAAATAGCATTTACTGAATGATTACTCTGTGTGACCCTAAACAAATTTCTGAGGCAAGTACTATTTTTATACTCATTTTACAATTGAAGAAACTGAGACCCAGAGATGTTAAGCCATGTGTCTAAGATCACTAAGCCAGCATGTGAAAGAATTGGATTTGAGACCATGTGGCCCAGGGGTGCAAGCTAATGGAGGCTCTGCCATCTTGAAGCCCCACCACCTGGAACGTGTGGCTGTTCCAGTTCGTGCATGAGGTGAGGGGAGCCAGTGGGTCACAGGCTGCTCTTTAGTGCTTCCTCTTAGCAGGGGAAAAAAGGCCACTGCTACTTGCAGTCTGTTGTTCAGAGCTGGTCATGTGGCCCCTCCTTATGCAAGAAGGTGGGAAGTGTGGGTGAGCAAAGACTACTTGATGAGTAGCAAATGTTACTGGCACAGCTATCCACACTACAGACTTCTTTGACGGTTTTAAGTAACAGAAGACCATTGAATAACATGAATTTCAAACATTAAGTCAGGAGAGAACCTGTATTAGGTATTCAGCATTTCTGGCAACCTCAACTTGCTCAACCTCTTTGCCTCATCTGCTCCCCCAGGTATGGTGTTCCTTTCTTTGGGTGGGTGTAAAAGACTGAGGGTTACACTTCTTGATTCAGTTTTTGGGCACTTTCCGGACTCCATTGGATATGTGGAATCTTAGGATGACCGAGATTCTCTCTCAGCTTTACCCACTCCAGTGATTCTTCTCTTTTGACTGGGATTTGGTCCACTTGGAAAATGCTGTCACAGTGAAGAGCTTGCCTTTTTGCTGAAAAATTAAAAAAAAAACCCAAAACTAGAAACATACAACAGATCTATCTCCAAAATTGCCAGAAAAATGAGAAATGCAACTTATTTCATTTTTTTTCCAATTGCATTCTCCCCATCCCTCCATCATGATCCATGGACTATTGGTTCTTCCAAGGTTGCTTTTAGCCACCCATTGACCCATCTATCCATCCACCCATCCATCCAAAAAAATATTTATTAACTTCTTACTAGGTATCCTTCTGTCCAATGAGACTCCTTTATATCATTTTTCAATCCTTAATTTCATTAAAGACTAATTTGGAAATAAGCATCTGGTGTTACTTCAGCTCCAGCCATTTCCTTAGGGAAGAAATAGCTTGCCCTGCAGTTGACTCAGTTTAAAAGATTTGCTTCAGGAACTTGACTATGGTCAATACTCAACAGACATACAGTCCCTAGAAATGTAGAGAGAAGAAAATGTCATATGAATCTCTAGTATTCTTTTTTAAAAAGATTTTGTTTATTTATTTTTAGAGGAAGGGGAATGGAAGGAGAAAAGGAGAGAAACATTGATGTGTGAGAGAAACATAGATCATTTGCCTCTTGCATGCGACCCAACAGGGACACACCCACTAGTCAGGCAGGTGCCCTGACCAGGAATAGAACCAGTGACCTTTCACTTTGGGGGACAACACCCAAACAACTGAGTCCCACCAGTCAGGACCCCTATTACTCTTTTGCGATAGCAAACACAAGGCAGAATTCTTGATTTAAAATCTCATTGTTATGCAACAGGAGTGGGACAAGTAAAAACACAATCCATAAAACCCACCTCCTGATATTAGAGGTATGAAGGAGATTAGACTAGACACTTACGCTGGAAATATTTTTCTGTGAAAGTTATAGCTAGAATAAATGCTGTAATACCTCTAAACATACCGATGGCTTCATTTATGGATTTGTTAACACTGTCATGCTCTTGTCAGGCTAAAATGAGCATTCTAACTGGATTAACCTTGGGCACACCTGTGACTTTAGGTTCTTAGTTTGGTTTTGGCTGGCCTCTGCAGCATCAAAATGGTATAATAGGATTTTACACAGGCCTCAGGGTGGGGATTATTGGTGCTTAACTAACTCGTACGGGAAGGAGGATGGATCTGAGAGACAGAGGGAGAATTTGTGTCTAAAACAGCCTTTGTGCTTTAAGATCTATGGGGAAGATCCACTTTCCCAAGATACCCCTCCGCCCCTCCCCACACTGCTAATAATAGTATGCCATATTCACTTAGTCATAGCAACCAAAAATTCTACTAATTAGAGATTCACTTATGTTAACAAAAATCTTTTTTAAGATGCAATTACCTCAGAATGAAAATTGCTAATTCACAGGTTTATGCCAATTTCTTAATCAGATTGCTTTTTTCCTTAACAGCCAGCTGAGGTTAGTGTCTTTGAAAGAAATGGAAGGAGAGTTCGGAATTTGGTGCTGTTGAGGGCAGAGGTGGGTAGATGGTAGAGACAGGAGGGAAAAAGGTGATAAAAACATGTTTTCCCAATTACGAAAATCCTTCACACGGTTCAGTGGAGTGCTTAAGAGTGCAGGCTCTGGAGACAGACCAGTCTCGCCAGCTCTACCAATGGGCACGTTGCCTCACTCCCAATGACCTCAGTAATAGGAGGATAATGATAATGCTTACATCGGAGGGTTTTGTTGTTGTTGCTAGGTTAAATGAATTAATGTATGTGAAGAGTTTAGTATATAGAAAACACTCAATAAATATCGGCTGTTTTGGCTAATTTACAAAATACAATAGGAAAATGAGCCCAAAGTTCCATAGCATATCTCCAGACCATCTTACCTCAATATGGGCACTGATAACACTATAGTCTATTTCTCTTCAGTATATTTATATACCACATACAGATATTCATATAAATTGGGATTGCAATGCAGTTACATTTTAGTGTTCTGATTATTTTTTTCAGGTAATATTAGTTTATGAGGGCTTTGGTGAGGGCGTTAGAGGGGAGGTGGACAGTAAATGTATGATTGTTTCCAGTCAGATATGAAAGGAGCTTCCAGGCTAGAGGTACAGTATGAACAAAAGCGTGAGGCAAAAAGCCCAGGAAGAAGTGGGGAGACCAACACAGAGCAGGAGAGCTTGGGAAGCCGAAGGAGAGCTTGGGTCCAATTACAGAAGAAGAGTGCTTACTCTTCAGGCCCTGAAAGAAGGTTGGGGAGAAGAAAGGTTTAGGGAGACCAACTAGCAGTGAATTGTAACAATTAGGGCAGAGGGGTGAAAGGATGAAATTGGACCTAATCTATTTCTATTGGAATAAATAGGAAGCTATAGATATGAGAGGCAGTGTGTAAAAGACCTGACAAAATGTGCTAACCAATTAAATAAAGGGCTGTCGGAAGAAAAGGGAAGAGATAAAGATGACTGAGAATTCCAGAAAATATGACTGGGAGGGTGTTGTACTATTCAGACCTTTGAGAGAAGACTTTTAGAAGATCAGTGAAGAGCAGTAAATAGAAAATGGATTGCAATATTAACAGCACATGATTAAGGAGTTCAAGAAATATGTATAGGCTCTTTTAAGGGCTTGATGTCAAAGAAGATATACTGTGAAATGGTAGTGTAAAAAAAGGAATAAACTGAAGGCAAGACTTTGTTTTGTTTGCTTTTGGTTTATTTATTTATTTTCTTAGGGATAAGACAGAGTTTGGTCCTACAGGAAGGGAACACATGAAGATAAAGAGAAAGAAGATAAGGAGTATGGATAAGAATGGAACAGCAGGTGGAAAAGTCCACCTTGGAAAGGAAGAAATATCCACATTTCTACCCACCTCTGAGAAGGAGGGATGAAGAGAAGAAGGGAAGGGGGAAGCTAGAGAGATAGTGCCATGGAAGGAACTGAAGGAGGTCGTGGAGGTCATTTGCTAAAGGCAGAAGGCAATGTGGGACTGGAGATCTTCATTGAATGCAAAAAATTTTGAATAGCCATGGGAAAATATGGGCTAAGGTTGAGAATTTTTTTTAAAAGATGATGATGTAAAGCTTTGAAGATTTATTTATGTATGTATGTATGTATGTATGTATGTATGTATGTATTCCTCACCTGAGGCTATTTTTTCATTGCTTTTAGAGAGAGAGAAAGGGGAAGAGAGAGAAAGAAACATCAATGTGGAACAGAAATATCCATCAGCTGCCTTCTCATGCACTCCCCGACTGGGGATCAAACCCGCAACCTGGGTATGTTGGAATCAAACCCATGACTTTTCAGTCTATGGGACAATGCTCTAGCCAACTGAGCCACACCAGCCAGAGCAGGCTCATTTTATTTAATTAAAGGAGCACATATGCCAATTTTGAACCAGATTTAAAATGAGATAAGCATGCTATACAAATGTTTTAGTTACATAAACCTAATAGTTGTTGAAAACACCTTTCACTGCAGCAGCAAGGGGAAATGTAAATCTTCACTAAAGCTATATGTTAATCAAGCCCACCTGAAAATTATTGCTTGCGTGAGGTGTACAGAAAGAAGAGTACTTCTGTGTCTGTCTTAGGAAGCAATTATAAAGAGTCCTTCCGTTTTGTCTAGTGCTTTTCAGTTTACAAAATACGTTCACTCAAATGATCTCACATGCTAAAAGGACTGGAAGGGATAAAAAGCTTGAGTGTAAATCATATTGCAAAAATATTTCCAGAGAAGGGGAAGAGTTTCTTCATGCTGAGTAACTGCTATTTCCAAAAATGACGTATAGAAAAGAGAATTAATACTCAAGGCAGCTCAGAGTTTCTCTAAGACCTTGTTAAAGAAGTCTTCTCCAAATGAGGCACATGTTCTTGGGGGTTGATTATTTTCCAGTAGAGACACTATTTCCTTCTCCTTAAACTTGTGTAGGCTGTCCAGAAGGCTCTGAGCTTCCTGAAACTTCAACTGGGGCTTTCAGATAGTACAGCAATAATGATTTCTTAAACGGCTTTGTTCTATTTTCTAGGAACAGCGATGAGTTTTTGTAGATTAGGCTAAATTTCTGTGTAAGCATTTTGTTTGACATTTTGTGTAGGTTATTGGTCCTTAGGATAAATCTGGATCACTAATCACTCCTAGGGCCTCAGCACAATTATCAAAAACTGAGTCGGCATCATTGTGGAGGGCTCCTTCGGGCCTTCTGCACTAGTTTCTAGTGCTAGTCTTTGACATTTGAAACTTGGGAATGTGGCTTGCTGGATTATCCATATGTATAAATGTTTATAATAATCATTTTCTGTTTTATATTTTTTACAGTTTTATACACACCATTTGCCCCTCACACATTCTTATGAACCATGCAAGGCAATGCAGTTCTACTTTTTCAACAAGTAAGTTAACCTGTAGTGAGATGATTTACCCAAATTCTCGCTGCTAGTCTACGTGGAGGGCAGGATTCGAATCCACATTTTCTGACATCTGCTCTTAACCCTTTAATTTGATATTTTGATGCTACTTACCATGGGACTTGATTAAAGAGTAATAATAGAAACTAATTTTATTATAATGGGTAGAATCATATACAATTTCCATTTTTCTATGTCCAAAATGGTTGACCACTGGCAATACCACGTGGTTCACCCAATATAGGCAGCAAAGTACTATGATGAGTGAGTGTAGACTTTGGAGTCAGAAGAATCTAGGCTAGAAGCCAAGTTTCACCCCAGTAGGAATTATTACCTCTATAACACTATTTACTTCCTTAAGCCTTTGTTTCTTCATCTTTAAAAAAATGTTGACAGTACTATCTACTTTAGATGCTTTTACAAAGATGACATAGTACAATATTTGCAAAAAACCTATTTCAGTACATTGTACATTTTGTTTTAAATAGATCACAGAAAATATTATTGTCAATAAGAGTTAACAAACACTGCTTTGAAAAATAAAATGAGCATTTTAATTATTTATGCTGTATTTAGTATTGTGCCTTGAGATAAGAAATAATTTGTTATTCCTCTTTTTTTGTACCATTGTGCTCTTAATTCACAGCCTACGTAGATGTGTGTGAAAAGAGAGAGCATTATCCATCATCTTATTTTTTTATTTTACATTCATGCATTTTCTTATTTTCTATAAGCAACTTGTGTTTTTATGATGGAATGAAGTTAAAAAATAAAAATTAGTTTAGGCACTAAATAATAAATTATCAAGAATGTTAAAAAGAAATATCTTCCTAAAAATTAATAGCCTTTAGGTGACCAGTCATGTCTGATGGTTAAAGCAAAAATTCATGTACCTCTTCCTTCTACTCACTTGCACTCATTTACTCTTTATACATTTATTCATTCATTTAATAAATAGTATCTAAGTGCCCACTATGTTTCATGAACTCTGAGGAGAGAGAAAAATGAAATTCTTAATTCATAACTTGTGGTAGATATCCTTTCATCAGAATTGGGAACTACCAAGAAGATTTCACTGTCTTGGGCAGCTGGATGCATAAATTATTGCAGGGAATGAATATACTATACTTATAGAAAGCTACCCATACTGATCTGAGTAAATATTAAACCTAGCTTAGTACTCTAACCTGATTTTTCTCCCTCAAAACTAGAGTTTACATGTTAAAGTTTCTTTTCTAAGTATACTTTACTAGAGTCAACAGGTTCAGATCCCGTGTAAACCAAAGCAAGAGTCTGACCTTGGAGTCCCACAAGGGGGACCAACAAGGATCCTGACTGAACGCCCATAAAACACTTCCCCTGACTTCTTTGTTCTGCTTTCCCCCTCTTCCCTCCTGGTAAAAACCTTTGTTTTCATTATGTATTCTGTAGCAAATTGAAGTATTTAATCAACTCTGCGCTTCACTTCCCTTTGCAGTTGTGAGACACGCTGGTGCTGGCCACAAAGCACAGGTGTCTGGGGAAGTGGGGAATGCCAGTGCAAATGGAAATATAACATCAGAACAAAGGGAGTGAGCTAGGAAAGAGGCTGCATGACACCCCTTCAGGGCCCTCCTCTTGTTACCCCCAAGAGAAATTGCATGGCAGGCTCCTCCTAGGAATTTTCCCCTTCCTGAATTCCTACCAACTCCCTGTAAGAATCGTTGGGTTGGCCAGAGATGTTCACGTGGGTTTTTGAGGACAAGTCTGCCCATCTTCTGGAGATGCTGGCACTCAAATAAGCTTCTTTCCTTCTCACCAGCACCTATTTCATGAGTTTGGCTTTCATGGTGGCAGTCTGCTCAACCTGGGTTTGGCTACATAGTCTTTGTGTATATGTGAGCTCATTGAAATGGATCAGGGCACAGAAAGTCAGCTTCAGGAAAATAATAGAGCATGCTTCACATACATTCGATGTCAACTAGTAGACTAGTTTATAGAGATAAGTAGTATATTTGCCATTGAAAATATTTAAAAAGATGTTATGAATAGGTATTCACTGTCATTAAAAGCCTTATGCTAGCTATTGTTAAAGAAACTAATAATTAAAAAAAAACTCACACAGGTATAATAAAATAAGGTAATACACTTTTATGAAAAAAAAATGCTTACCTTGTGATAAAGAAAACCATAACTGAAATATAAGGAATTCTTTAAATGATCAACAGCTATTGACCTGTTATGAGTATTTCATTGTACCTGGCGTAGGCCCAAAGAATATGGTGTTTTACCATGTATAATGCACACCCATGGTTTAATGTGGGTACCCATTATACATGGGCATTAGTACTACCCATATATAATGCACATCCTTATTTTTCCCTAAAAATTTTGGGCAAAAAGTGTGCATTATACATGGCAAAATACGGTGTATATTTTTTCCTTCTATGATGTAAGTTATAATAACGACATTATCTGGTTTAATGTTTTAAGGCTAAATTAAATGGCATTAGTATTTATCAATTTATTTTAATATTGTGATTAGAAAAACATATTTTTAGATGGTGCCTGCAACATGTGGAGTTGGAGTCCTGTCTGTCCTAATTAGTTGTATGTGCTTAGGCAGGTCACTGAGCAATTCTGAGCTTCAGTTTTCTCATCTATTGATGAGATACAATGGTTTCTATGACACAGAATCACTGTGAGGATTAAATGAGGCAAGATAAGGGACTTGCTTTGTACAGTATCCAGGACACAGCTGAGATTCCAAAATGTTATCCCTTTCATTCAGAAAATATTTGATTTATGAAATGTATAATTTTCATGGATTTGCTATAATTTTAATTCTACTTTAAATAATTTCTTACAATTATTTTTTCTCCTGTGGAAATGTATAACCAAGTTTATATAAAAGTCAAATGAGTAATGTAATTTAATTCCTTAAATTTACTTTTTTTACGCCTGGTATTTGAAGAATTTTCTTTTTAAGAGATGTAGTTGTGTATGTTTGCAAACCTTTCTACACAATACAGGGTGATAACAGTACCGACTGATTTTTCAGTAAGCAAATATTTATTGAGTGCCTATGCTCCAGGCACACTCTGGGGCTGTGTACACAGACACGGCTCCTGCTCTCATGAAGCTTCCAGTGTGATAAGTGCCATAAAATTATAGGGAGAGAGTGCTGTGATAGAGAATAACAGGGAGGGACAACTCTACATTAGGTTCTCCTGTGGAGGAAATATGTCAGTTAAGACTGAAGGAAGAGAGAGAGCCAGCCAACTGTGGAAGAATTGTAAGCCAAATGTCCTAAAGTCTGAAAGGTGTGTACAAGGAAATGATAAAAGTCAGAGTGACTAGACCATAGATAGTTTGAGAAGGGTGGAGTGAAATATCAAAGGTTTGACTGATCGTGCAGGGACCTTAAGATCATGGCAAGGTGTACGAATCATACTTTTAGAGTGTGGGGAAGCCATCGATGGAAAGTCGAAATTGTAAAAGATCTGGCCTCTGTGTTGGGATTTAGGGTAGAGATGGCCATGGACAAGGCTGGTGGCATGAGAGACATACAGCAGAAAAAAGGCCATCTCTTCTGAAGATAAAACCCAAAGGTTTTTTGTTTGTTCATTTTTTTAGCATTGACTTGATGTGAGAAATAAGGAGATAGACGAAGCTAAAATGATTTTGCAAATTTCTGGTTTAAGTAATTGAATAGTTTGTGGTAACATTTACTAAATGGGGGAAATGGAGAAGAAGCAGGATGATTTTATTTTATCGTTGGTGAGAAGGAGATTAAGAATTCTGTTTTGAACATGTTACATTTAAGATGTTTTTGAAACACTTAAGTAGAAACGTCATGTACACAGAACACTAGATTAGACCCTACAATTCACTTGCTCAAAACCCTCTAATTGTAATGGGCTGTAAACTGGGAGCCCCCAGGGCCCCCCAAAGCAGGGATTTGTAATGGGGTCTAGAACTTGAGGTGTCTGGGAATATAGGATATCCCCCCTAGGCCTGGCTGGGGGAAGGGAGACATGGAGCAGGGCCATTGAGCGTTACTTTGCATATCAATAATAGCTTTCCAGGTGGGGAGATGAGCGTGACTTTGACCCTTAGCTGGGAGGCAGCTCCTCTGGTTAATGTGTCCGCAGGAGAGCTCCCTCTCTCGAGATGGTTCACTCCATGCTGTGGGGCCTCGCCTGCCCGGACTAAGTATGGCAGCTAATAAAGGCAGAAAATACAGGGATGCTAGCAGGTGTAGCTGAGTGTGAGAGGAGTCAGAAATGGGGTTATGGAGTAGGGTCCAGGCTGGGATTTAAACTAAAGGTGGGCCACCACGAGGGATGAGAGAGATGATGCAGGACTATGGAGAGGACAATGTAAGAGTAGGGATGGAGAGACAATGATGGGAGATAATGCAAAACTATGCAGGAAGAAAAGGGACTCTTGCTGGTGGGCCATGAGGAGGTGCCATGTGGTTTTAGATTAAGAACTAAAGATAGAGGTATTGACATAGCTGATGGTGCTGGGGACTGCGGGAGACCTGCCCAGTGAGCATGGACCATTGAGAGGAACCGGGAGTTTAGCTGAGCCAGAGACTTCTATTTCTTTTCCTGAGATATGGTACCTGTGACTGGCCTGACTGGGCAAAGGGGAGGCAGGACTGTGTTTGTGTGTTTGTGGGTGTTTTAAAGGGACTTTGGGATTTTTAACAGTGACATTCCACCATTACTCTAAACCTGTGTAACTTTTGAATAAATAGTCCTTCCCTTTTTACCAAACTCTGGCATTGAGAGCCACAATTCCTAACACCTGGCAGCAGGCAAGAAGAACCATAGTACAGAAAGACCTTGGGGAAGGGAGATTGTTTCTGTAACAGTATCTGGCACCCCCACTGGTTCTTTTCAGTAACATAATGGCTTTCCATCTCAGAATAAAATCTAAAGTTCTTATAATAGTACACAAGGTCTCATTATGGTTTCTGCTTACTTCTCTCATCCATCTGCCTCTTTTTCTTATCTCTGCTCAAGGCAGGCTTGTCTTCCCACTCTTTGTGGAAACTCACTGTGGCATTCATGCCTCAGGGCCTTTGCACTGACACTACTTTCTGCTTAGAAAACCTCTTCCCTTAGATCTTTGTCTGTCTCTTACTCTTATTCCATTCAGGTTTCTGATCAAATTTTACCTCCTCAGAGATTCTTTCCTGACCATGAATGGTTTCCACCTTTAACTTTAAAACTCTCTATCTGTATCCTGATTAATTTTTCTGCCTAGGAATTATTGCTTCTAGTGTAATAGAAATGCTTCCTCTCTCTGGCCTTCAGGCTCATAGTTCCTGCTATAGATATGTTAATTGGCTAGCAGCATTTTGCTTGAACCTTGAGCAGTCAGTTCCTTGTCAGCTAAGAGGTGGGGAAACACCCACAATGACTCCAGAACTAGACTCGGGTCAGTGGGGGCTGACCAGGAGCAAAGAGATTGAAAAAATTCACAGTCTTCCTTGGGTCCTTTTGATGCCTACTCATTTATGGCTTGTACTCACCCCTTGCCTTACCTACCCTCCCTTGCTTTGACAATAAAGGATGCCTGAATTCCAGACTCTATTAAGATAGATTTGAGAATTAATTTTCCCGTCTTCTTGAGCTAGGTGTTCTTGATCAATAAACCTTCCTTGCTCAAAACTCTGATCTATTGAATAGTAGCCTTTATTCTGAAGCATTAGACACATGAAATTTGTACCTGTAACACTAACATTTATTTACGTTTTACTAGTTTGTTGTGTTTATGGCTTGTTTCCCCACTAGAAGATAGGCCTCATGAAAGTAGAGACTTTGTTAAGCTTACCATGGCACCTCTAGACCCAGGTTAATGCCTTGTACATCATGTGCACTCAATAACTCAATAAATATATACTGAATGAATAACTATGTAAATCAAAATGAAAAGGAAAAGTTGAGACTAGAATATACATTTGAAAGTCATTAGCATATAGATGGTGTGTGAAGTTCCAGGAGTGACTGAGATGATCTGCAGGAGAGTATGAACATGCAAAGAAGAGGTCCAGGACTTAATGTTAGGGCACTCCCAACATTTAAAGGCTGGGTTGAGAATGTAAGGGGAGGATCAAAGTCAACAGAGACCAAGGGGTGATAATTGGAGAAGACTGGAATATCTGGAGGGAAATCAGAGGAACTTAAACATGTGATTCCAAAAAGTGAGTGCTATTGAAAGGCAAAAGCAACCCCTCCTTGTTTTATCTTTTCTCCAACAAAATTATTTTCCAGCTATCACATTATTGCTAAAAGTTAATTCATCTATATAACTGTAACTTAGTCACATTGAGACTATTCATTATAAGTTGAAAGTACTCAAGTAATTCATCTGCTCTCATATGAGTATATCATAGTTATAAACTTTTCCCCTTACAATTTATTGAGACACCTAGTTACCAAATACTTAGAAATACTTAATCCTTCAGTTGCTCCTATGATTATTTTTTCCCACTGCCTGTCATTTTGTGCGGACACCACCACACAGTTGTAATTACGCCTGCACTGGGGGCAGAGTGGGCAAAAGAGTAAAATCAAGGTAGCACCAGAATAGTTGGGTCATTAAAAAAAATAGTATTACTTGTCATTGATCCCTTTTATGTAAGTTCCTAAAAGTTAAAAATACAGTATGAAGAGATCATAACGGTTGTTTGAAAAATGCTGGAATGCATGCTAATATGTATTTGATCTATTCAACTAATATAGATTTAATAAATCAACTTTTCAGGCTGGGTGCTACTTAAACTAGGCCAAGTTTGATTTGATTTTTCTAAAAACTTTTCAGAAAATTAATTTGCTTTCATTGTTGATGTTACCCAATAATTTCTTTGGTTTTGAACTACTCCAGGAAGATCTTAAATGAGTAGAACCTAACATGCATTTTCATAGTTGATTTCATCTGTTCTCTGTTAGCAGTGGGGTTAGACCTTGGTTCTTGAGTTTGGCTAAGAAAGAATTCAGAGCCAAGAACCTTAGCCCAAGAAGTTTATTTAGAAAGTCACAGGGGTAGAAGAAGTGAGTCAGCTGGGCTGCATGGACTCAGGAAACAAGTTACAGAGGCCAAAGAAGGGCACTTGGAGCTTAGGAGAAAGAAAGAAAAGGATATGTATCTAAGGAAAGAAGATGGGGAAAGGCTGGGATGCGCTCTAGGGAGAGCGAGAGACAGCATGTGCACTGGTTTCTTTGGCTTCAGAGTTTTTTTATCTGATTTTTGAAGGCAAAAATTCTAGGAGAGGTCTCAGGAGAGGATCTCAATAGAATATTCATCAGCTTTCCAAGTGTGTCCTTTCAGGGTCATGGTCCTGATGCTATCCATGGCATTGCTTCGTTTGGTTTCATTGCTTTTCTGGGCCTGGAGCTGAAACACAACTGAGGCCTAGATTTTACCTTTAGTTTGACTGAAACTCTGTCTCTGTGGTCAACAGACCTGAGGCTTTGTTTCTAAGCTTATTTGATATGGGTCAGAAATTTTATTGTCCTGAGAGCTTAATGCTTAAAGGAGTGGTCATGCAGGGGCTTGTGTGGGAGTCATATGAAGCTATTCTCCAGCCTCCTTGCTCCTCCTCTAGGGAATTCTGTACTGCATGACTAACAACATGCTAGGGGAGGAACGTTCACCCTGGGGACGAGGTCTTAGCTTATAATAGTTGTTTCTCTGGTTTTGCCTATTGCTAGGCCCTTGGGACTTTCTGCCCTGGTGACACGCTGTACCTGGCCTACTATTCCTGCTTCGCTCATGCCTGTCTAACTGACTGCTCTATCACTCTAGTATTGTGACATTATTTAAAAAGCTTTTTGAAACCACAGTCACCTTGACCACTGGTAAAATGCATGTTATTTGCTTTTCTCAGAAGAAATTGTCCTTTCAATTTAGATGCCACATTGTGTTTCAACATTGTTCTCTTGGACCACGAAGAAAATACCACACTGTCTGGTGTTATGGCAAATCATATACAATTACTAAAGGTAGCTTTTGCTTGAACTTATTTCTTACTGGTCCAGGTAGTGTTGACTATTGCTTATAGAATATTTTAGTTTTAGAAAACTCTAAAACAAATTTTATTAGCTTTAAGATATCAGCAAATTTGTTTCTCTTATAATTATTATTTTTGATACAGGTAGAACAAAGTGTTCTAAATTTGTAACTTCATGCTAATTCAGTTTGGAAATGTAAGAAGTGA
>PVKM010038406.1:0-14120 GCA_004027735.1 Carollia perspicillata
CACTCTCGGGCTACTCTGAGGAAAAGTTTTAAACAGAACAACTGTGTTCTAACGGTATCACGGCCACCTCTCTTGGCTTTGCCCCAGGGCTATTTTTTTTCACAACAAAATGGTAACCCAAAGGGTATTGTTGAAAAGAGTTTGCTGCATGAAGTGAAATTCTGCCTGCACCACCCCCCTCCCACAGGCTTGCCCTCCCTCATCCCCGATAGTACAGTTTGGGAATCCGGACATGCCAAGAATTGAACAGCATCATGCTAGGTGTCAAGACTAAGCCTTTATATGTCCTGGTAAGAGATTATTTGAATGATTGAAATGGTGGAAATTGAAGAAGAATTTTCAACAACACCTCTGCAACTGGCTGTTCGTATTGGCGGTCTGACTACGCAGGCCGGGGCAGCTCCTCTTGTGTGGAGGAAGCATCAGCCCAGAGTGATCAGCTGCTGCCGGGGCGAATGGCAGGAGGGGCTCAGCTCTGCTCCAGTCTAATTGCCGAGGACAGAGGGATGGCTGCATTTTCTGCCTGCAGATGGGAATAAAGAACACTCTCACTGGGAAAAACCCTTGGAGTCCAGGGGAGCAGAGAGTTAATTTCTGAAAGTGGCCACGACAAGAGCCACCTGTGCCATAAATGGCCTCCTGTGTTAAGATAAAGTTGAAAAACCAGAGCTGACAGCAGCAGAGAACTTTCCACAATGCCAGTGCAGCCTTAAGTCTGTTTGGGAAGTAAGTGGCATCACGGAGAACCAGCTACAAGCAAATACATTGCCTAGCAAGCAGCTTGGCCCATAGCAATTACTCAGTTAGTGTGTTAAGTGGAAAATAGGATGACCAAACTCAGCAGTCTATGGTATCCTTGATTGCAGCTCCGAGCCCAAGATTTCCTTGGGCTTCACCCATGCCTGAGATGACCTTTAGCCGCCACATGAACCAAGAGGTGTCATCCGGGGCTGCAGCTGAGACTCCCTGTTGCTTGCCTAGAGTCCTGACCTGAGCCAGGACCTATCTCAGGGTGTCAGGGTAAGAGGGGCTTTGGTTGAGGAAGAGTGAACTCATACAGCTAGTGGGAGAAAGGGGACCTGGGTGTGTGGGGCCGGAGCCTCTTTGCTCCTGTTTTCTCCCTGTGCTTTTGCCTTATTATGAAAAGGGACAAGTTTTTCTTCAAGGCTTCCCTCCACCCCTAGGTTCAAGACAACCCTGGGTGGCCCTTGTCAGGGCCACTGCATCTGATGTGGGACAAGGGACAACTTTGGGAAATCTGGGGCTTCTAATCTTTGAAATGCTCCCTTGACAGTGTCACACGAGCTGCTGCTTTAGAAGGGCTATCCTAAGAAAGGACACAAATGAGGGTGGAAGTAAAAAACGATTAGGTACTCAGAATCTGGCCCCACCAGAGGACCCCCACCCAGTACAGAAGTGACCCTCTGTATAGCAGCTTTTTTCAAAACGGCAGCAGTGGGGGCCTGATGCTCCACATCTGGGTGAACGTCACTCCAAGTACTAATTACCCAGGATATGGAAGTACAGTGAGCATCTGAGAAGAAATATGAATTCAAGGACACAGATTTTCCATTTGTTTTTACTTCTGAGGCAGTGCATTTCCACTGCCTACGTTTCTTCTGTGGCTATTATTTTAGTTCTTATTTGCACCCTCTGCCATAAAACCAGGTGAAGCAGATGTGGGACTTAAAGAATTAATCATGTGGCACTGGGCATGCCAGTTTCCAGCGAAGGTGCCGTTACCAGCATGTCTGGCGCTGACACAGTTGTCAGAGAAAGCACTCCCCACTGTGCGTCGAGTCCTTCCAGGGCGGCACGTGTGTTCACATTATTCATGCTGACTCCTGAAGGAGGCAGAGCAGTGGAGTAACCAGTGATGGGAATAAGGTGTGGAGCCAACATCCTGGCTGGAGCAATAATGTTTTAGTCAACTACAGTGAAATGTAACCTAAAACGAGCCTGCTATCAAATCCACTAGATAGAAAGGGAATGTTTAACGGGGGAGATGGCCCATTTTATCAAGAGGGCTTCTTGTAACCTGGTTATGATAATAAAGGTGTGTGTCATCCCGAGCGGTATTTGGTAAAATTAATAGGTGATATTATGTGGGCGAATACCATCACTCACACATACGCATCCCTTCGGCAGCAGAAGAGACATTGGGAATCTGAGCTGTCTCCCACGGCACCAGCCTGAAGAAAGCTGTATCTAGACATAAAGTGCTAATTGCCGGAAATCAGCTGAGTAGAGAACCAGAACTGAATGGAAAGTAGCTGGCACAATGAGGGGGAAATTAGGACGATTAATAGGAATGCAATCAGAAATTCTGCAGGATCGACGGGGAATAGATGATAAATGAGGGACGGGATTGGCTCTCTGGGTGTATTTCCAGCCCAGCAGACAGCATGCCGTATTCGCGCTTCACATCAGCAATAGTCACAGAAAATAGATGTGATTTTACGAAAACAATAGAACTAACTAAATAGGCGTATTTAGTTCTCTTCAAAGAGGAAGGAGGAAGCCACAGCTGACTAAAACAACTTGACTTCTCCATTTCCAGCTGAAGATTTTATAACGAAGCAAAAGCAAATTTTTATCATTTTCATGTTAACTTGGTAAACATGAAAAACTTGCTTTTATTTCTTTAGTTGGGTAAGAATTACAGTAGAAAGTTTTGCAACTGCAACTAAAGATGTGCAAGTCGGCATTTTAAGAACCTCTTAATAAGTTTCATAAAGTATTAAGCAGGCAATTGATATTTTCTTTTTAGATAACATATGCAAAGAGAATGTGCAAAAGTCCAATTATAGGTCTATAGCTTTGCAACCATAAATAAAACTTTAGTAGGGTACAGAGATAATATAACCAAACACACAGTCTAGCCTTGGCCTTCATGTGGGCTATGGAACAAAGCGTGCCAAGAAAAAAAATCAAGCACTTCCTCTTCAAAATACTGAGTCTTTCTTATTTAAAAAAATAAATGATGTAAGCAAGTTTGTACAAGGTCCATTTTGAGACTTGCAGACAAGACCTTGGCAGGAACCCTGAATGGGAGGCGGGCCCTGGAGCCTGCTGGAGATCATCTGTCTGGTTCTGACTCGTCACCCCAGGCTTGCAGCAGGCAGAGCCTGCCCTCATCCCTGAGCGAGGCCAGCGGTCTGAAGAACAGAGGTAGAACAGCGCCAATTCCCCAGCTGTTCAGAATTTTGGAGCCTCAGTCCCTGATGCTTGAAAACTGTACCCCCGAAAGTCACTGATTTTGAGAGTTGCCTTGTAGGTCGGAAAAAATTACTTGACTCTGGTTAACAGAGAGCATTATGATTAAGAGTTCAGGGTCTAGAGCTGTGGGCCTGGGCCTGGACCTGGCTCTACCCGTGACCGTCTGTGTGCCTTTACACACGTTGCTTGAACTCCCTGTGCCTCGGGTTCCTCATCTGTAAACCAGGATTAATAAAAACACTTGTTAGGGATGTTATGAGGATGAAACGAGTTAATAACTACACAGAGTTAAACCACTGCTTGGCACATAATGAGTTCTTATAATGCCACCTGCAATGCACGAAGTGTTCTAGTTCAGGAGTGTCAGATCTGCATGGCACGTCTTTTAGAGACCCCTGCCAAGGTGGAAGGCATCACTGCACAGCCCATCAGCATAGGAACTTATGGAAGAGCCTGCCTGCAGTCACCACCCCTTTCAAGATCTGTCATTTTACTGCACGGAGAAAAAGTGAGATACACCAAGATGGAAAATGTCAACCGTTGTTTACTGGTTGGGAAAATATGTGACTACAAATAACAGAAGCCCTGCCAACACCAGCTGAAACAGACAGGTTTGTTTCTCTCAAGAAGAGAGTCTGAGGTGGGCCGCCCAGCACTTGAAGGAGGCCGTGAGGACTGAGCCGCGTTCTGTGCTGTCTTTCCCCACCTCGAGCTCCCTGGACCTCCTCTCCATGTTCTTCGCCTCATGGTCACAACATAGCTGCTGCTCTTCCAGTTGTTGCCATTTTAGTTTGGACAGGAAGAGTGGAGAGGTTCCAGGGGTAAAGAAAGTGCTTTCTTTGAAGGCGGATTGTCTTGATTTGGGGAGGGACAGCCTCTCTAGGGATTTCCACCTGTATCTCGTTGCCTACAATTGTGTGGCACATGCCTCATCCCCGCTCCACCTCCCACCACACAGCCCAAGTCCCACCTGCCTGAGAGACTGAGAAATGGACAGCTTTGGTTTTTCTACCTCTAGAGTAGGGAAAAGCAAGGGGAAGGGGGTGTGAGCCCCTTTTAATGATCTCTTCCACAGAACTGACCACATATGAAATGCTACGGGGGAAAATACCCCATATTGCTATTGTTATAGATTTTCTGGTTGGAAAATGTTTTTATCCTGGGAAAAGGGCTTATAGAGTTATCTTTGTAGCCCATCATGGAATACTTTTGTTAGAAAATATTGTTCCTTGTAATTGTATTCCACAGTGAAAGATTAGATTTAAAATGCAAATTCCTCTGAAACAGGCAATATAAACATGAATTTAGACATCACAAAATGGAAAATATCCTGATACCAGATATTTGGTGGCAGGATCTGCTCTACTTGGGGACGGGGACACCTCTCTACAATTTTGCCCAAGCTGAGACATTTTCATGAGTTTGGCACTAATGATGTGGATTTATTTTAGTAAATTAAAGATGAGTGCACATAGAAGGTGTTTTGAAGGACTTTTCCTGGCCATTTGTCACAATAATTGTGTTTTTATTGTCTACATAGATGAAGCAGTGAGCGATTTGTGTCTTCCTGGAATCACCGGCCCAACGGCGATGCCCTGCGGGGTTCGGACGTCACAAGTTGCTTTCCTTCTGAACCAACGCCCAAACTTGGGGGCCTGGAAGAATTAGCTGAGTGCTCAAAGTGCTCGTGCAGTCCTCACCCCTGCAATTCTGGCTTAACAGTTGTTAAAAAAACTTTTTTTAAAAATTGATTTAAGAGCGAGAGGAAGGGAGAAGAGAGAGAGAGAGAGATTGAGATTTATTGTTCTACCCACTTATGGATTCATTCAACGGTTAATTCCTGTATGTGCCCTGACTGGGGATTGAACCTGCAACTTTGGTGCATTGGGACTATGCTCTCACCACATGAGACCAAGGCCTGGCTTAATAATTCTTGTATGGGACCTGGAAATCTGTGATT
Organism: Carollia perspicillata; assembly: GCA_004027735.1. NCBI lineage: Eukaryota > Metazoa > Chordata > Mammalia > Chiroptera > Phyllostomidae > Carollia > Carollia perspicillata. The sequence goes on from PVKM010038406.1 coordinate 5,180, forward strand.
TTCACCAGGAGCCCAGGTGATTTTTCAATTAGCTTGTTCAGGAATCAGAGTTTTAAGAAATGTTCTCTAGCCAGGTAATTCCAGTTGCTTCATTTCCCCAACATGTGATCACAATCATCGTTAATAAAATGTGTTGTCTCTCTCTGTCACCCTCTGTATTAGTTAGCTCGGGCTGCCATAACAAAGGCCCACAGAGTGAGTGGTTTACACAAGAGAATTTGCCCCCTCATAGTTCTGGTGGCTAGGAGTTGGCAGGGGTGCTTCTTCCTCTAAACTAGTTGCAAGCAAGGCCGTGGCCTAAGCTTTGGGCTTCTAGTAATGGCAGCTAGATAACTGAGATCGCCTAAAAAAGCAAGACAAAAACATTATCTGTTCAAGACCTCAGAGAGCATAGAGGGCACTGAAGAGCTGGGAGAAAGCAACCAAGGGCAGTGAGCTTGGTTTGGGGGCTTCTCTCTAGAGGCGTCTCCTGTTTCTGCAACGGGGACCAAGGAGACTCTGGGTATAGGTAACACTCCGCCTCTTGACCTTCTGCTGGTTACTCGGGGTTTACTTTGTGGGGATTCTTTGAGCTGGACACTTGTGATCTGAATGCCTCTATGTTTTATGCCTCGAAAAAAGAGAAGTGATTTAAAGAAGACTTGGCAATGAACAGACTAGTATTTGAAGTGCAGCTCTGCTATTTAGAAATATGACCCCATGAAAAGTTCATTTTTTTCAAAACTCAGTATCCTTGTACTGAATGGAGAGTGTAAGTCTATTTCATAGGATTGTCCTGAGATATAAATGAGAATGTTTCAAGTGCCTGGAAGCAAGTAGGCTCCCAGTTAACAGCAGCAGTAATAAAGTATTGCAATTTATGAAGAAACTATAATATGCCAGGCACCGTACTAAGCTCTTATGCCTCAACCTGTGCAGTCTGTGCCATTTTACAGACAGGACTGTCACAGAAAGCACCCCCCATGACCCTGGGGGTCTTGTTACTCTATGGGTCTTTTTGCCCACTGTTGGTAAGAGTTGTGGCTCTCAATGCCAGAGTTTGGTAAAAAAGAAAGGAACTATTTATTCCAAAATTACACAGGTTCAGAATAATGGTGAATGTTGCTGTTAAATCCCAAAGTCCCTTTAAACAAAACACCCACAAATTTACACACATACATATAATCCTTCCTCCCTTTGCCAAACCAGGCCAGTCAGGGGTACCATCTCTCAGGAAAAGAAATAGAAGTCCGTAGCTCAGCGAGGCCCCTGTTCTTAATCCAAAACCACGTGGCACTTCCTCACAGTGGGCCAGTGGGATTCCTTCTGCATTTGTTGGAAGCACGTGGCCAAGAGAGAGCTCTGCATGGGCTCCTACATCCTGCTTTCCTGTTTCCTAAGCCATGTGGTCAAGAGAGCCACCTCTCTGCTCCCGAACCAGGTGGTTAAGCCCCAGCATGGGCTTCCCTGCCTGGGTTTTAAATCCCATGGATCTTCCTCCAAAACCCCATTCTGACCCCTCCCACACTGGATTATGTCTGCCAGGAGTCTGGTTTCTTCAGCAAGTGTGGCCCTGCGAGGCAGAAGCTGACTCCTAGCCTGTCTCCCAGGCTCAGGAAGCCCCTCTGGCTACCTGGCATCACAGGTTTGAGTCACACCCCTCTGCCTGGCTCCCCAGTGCAGGCTCAGCTTTTTAACATTATTAAAACATTGGCCAAGTTCTTCAGATGTGCGAAGGCGCTGTCAATGGCCCTGCCTCACTTCCCGCATCCCCCAAGTGATCGCTATGGGAGTTTTCGGCATTTGGGGGACTTTCAGCTCAGCACCCCATTACAGGAGCGCCAAGGCTCCGTGTGGGCCCTGCTTTAGGAAGGCGCACCTCATAAGTAGCAGAGCTGGACTTGGGACTCAGGCCTTGTCCAAAACCAGGGCTGGGAATCTGTCTGGCCTGCTCGTGGTTCATGACCTGGACAGCACCACTTCACTTCCAGATCCGGCCCTGTGTTTCTTCTTCTAAGTGATACCATCCCAAGATCAACTTCTTGAATTCAGCATTGCTGAATTTCCAGTTTCCCCAGGATAAACCGACTTGTTCCAATGAACTCTATTTAAAAGGAAGGCATTTGGACTTTTCCTCATTTCAAGGCGAGATTAAGACATGCACTGAATTAGAAAACAGATTCTATCCCAGAGTAACCAAAATTAATCTCTACAAAACTCAGATGTAACGCAAATGGTCATTAATATATATAAAAAAAAAGAGGGGGGGAAAGAAAGAGCTTCATTTTTCAGGGCCAGGAGGGAAGGCGGCTGGGGGGCTGCAGTGGGAGCTGGGGAAGTGGAAGCCATGCACCCATCCCAGAGCAGAGTTTAGAGAGCAGGTTCTAGAATGTACTGCAGATATCAGCAAGCCCAGGAGTGACATGAGCCCCAGTCTCCCTCACATTGGACTTACACCCCTGGAGACACAAGGGAGGCAAAGGAGCTTGTGCGCTGAGTAGCTGCTTTTGCCAAGCCAGCCAGCCTGCAGCAGAGCTCTGTGCCTGTCACCTTAGATAAGGCTCCTTCTCTGGGCAAGCTGGTCTTTACCTATCCTGTGTTTCATCTCTTGCTTTTGCTTTTTCCTTCAGTTGCCTAGTAAACATTTCTACTGAAAAATTACAATCTTGTCATGGATGAACAAAGAGGAAAAGCAATGTGTCCACACCCAGGCCAGCCTCCTGGGGTGGGGTGGGGTGGGGTGGGAGCAGAGAGCCCGAGGAGAGAGGCTCTGTCAATGCGGCCACAGCTGCAGTTCCCGCAGAAACTCTGAGGAGCCTGGAGAGGGGTGCCGAGTGAAGTGGGCACTGGGGTGTTGACAGTGGCCACAGACTTCTCTTCTTCCTTCTTCAACATTTTGCACTTGTTGCTCTTTGTACATAATCACGGTGTTAGATAGAGCAAGGGTCTTAAGGTTTTGGAAGTTCTTACTAAATGTTATCTTGCTAAATGTGAAAATGTAGCACAGTATTTTGCAGGTAGAACTGTAAACAGGATGAGCAGGTCAGGAACTCAAAGGGTAAATGTAGCCAATTGCAAAGAATAAATCAACATGTAATTGACCAAATAAATAAGCAATGGCCAAGCCTCCCTTCCAGGAAACAGAGCTTTGGATTTGAATCCCCTGTCTCCTTCACTCGCGGCAAGTAAATAAAACTACCTTGCCAATGACCTGCAACAACCATGGCTTGTCTCATTCCGGAATAGAGCACCCCAAGCAGAAAACCCCTTGAGTTCCTTAACAACGGCACTTACCACTTAGAGGTATGTCTGCTGACTCGTTGCTGGACAGGGGTCTCAAAGCTAAACGTTGTTCCTGTTTATTTGGGTATCTCCGCCACCTACATGGTGTTTAATACTTAAAAAATGTTTCTAGCATCGAAATAAATAGTGTAACATTGAAGTGTGGGAGGGGCTGCATGAGCAAAAGAACTGTCACTCCCTCCCCAACAACTGGGAATCCCAGCAAACTTGTGTCATTGTTCTATGAACTTCCTGGACACCATTGTTGTTTGGGGGTTTTGAATCAGCAAACTGAGCAGAAATACTTCTGTGGTAAGACAATGTGTCATAATGCGACTTCCCTGGAGGGTGAATAGGAACATAGCAACTGCTAGACCCCAGCACGGGAAGTTAAGAGTAATTGGCCTTTAAATTAGTATTGCTTTGAAAAAGTTGAGAGGCTGTTGTCAAATATATGCTTACAATGCACTTGAGTCATATGATAGTGAAGACTGGGTGCCTTTGGCAGATGCTTCCAGAAGGAAGAGTGAGATGGCGGTGGTGGGTACTATAGCACGAGTACCTGTGGGTCTCTCCACAAGAGGGCGCCCATCTCTTGTTCTTAGTTCCTAGCAATGAAAAAACTGTCATTTTTAAATTGCTGGAGAACAATTAGGATGGCAACTTGTATTCCCTGTAACTAGTTTCATCCACCATTCTATCACCTGTTCAATAACATTTGAGACACCCAGGTGTTGTTTTATTTCCCTGGGAACCTGGGACATCACGAGGGAAGCTGCATTTGATACTGAAATCTGGTGTGCCCTCAGAGGCCATGACTGTTACACAACCACACAGAACTGCAGCCAAGTTAGCTCAAGTACGGGTGTTTGGGGTGGTGACAGGTGACTGGTTAGAGGACCTTGATTTATTCAACACTGTGGCCTCGGCTAGTGGGACCACTGTTGCTGTTCTATAGCGCTGCCGAGGTGACCTCTCACACGGACCTGGTCACTAAAACATACCTGGGCTTTTACTGCTCAAGAGTTTCACTATATACAAGAGAAGGATCCATGGGCTCTGAACCTCATGAGAGAAATTTTTTTTAATGCAGACTGAAGAACTTCGTGTAAACAATGAGGAGAATCCTTTTGCTATCTCTTACCACTTTTATACCATCCATTTGAATGCAACACGCACTTAAAGAATTGTTCTATTATCAGAGGCAATGAACTTAGTTTTCATCGAGTTTCTTTTCACACAGTTTTTCAAAACCCGCCAACAAGAATGTTGTTCAGGAAGTTCATAGAACAATGAAACAAATTCCAGAGACATTAATCCGGCCTCTTTGACAGATGCCCAGAAGCTCCAGGCCCACCCCGGTGTTCACCCGTTTTGAGAAAGCACAGTGGACCACCCTTGCTCACGGCACACCACAGGACCAAGCACTTTGTGCGCCAGAGATGTAAGTCATCCGTGATGTAGCAGGCTGCAGAGGAGACAATCCCAATCTGAAATAATTTCACACGGTGTGGATGTGGGCAATCCTTCCACATGTCACCAACTAATGACAACAGTCGGTCTGTCTCTGCACAGCCTTGCAGTACACATACCCTCACATTCATTCGTCCCTCAGCCACCCTGTAAAGCGGCCAGCTGTGGGACTGTGTGGAGAAGAGGCAATGAAGATTCGGGAAGGTCAAGCGGTTTGTACAAGGTCACAAAGCAGGGCTGGGATGAAACCTCCACAGTCGAGTCCTGGCTCACGCTTCGTTTCATGACTTTTGCTTTTTTCCAAGGGCCAGGCACTGTCCTAGGTGTTAGGTACACAGCAGCAAACAAAATTAACAAACTTCTGCTTCCACCTACATTGTGGCAGAGGAACGTGAGTCAGAGATGAGTGGCGCAGTAGGCGTTTCAGCGGAGAGGAGGAAAGCAGGGATGTGGGACACCCAGGTCCGCATATGGTTGGATGCAGCTTTAAAGAGTCTCAGGTGACATTCGACAGGAAAGGAAAAGTTTCCAGGCAGACTGAACAACAGACCCAAAGGCCCGCCAGGGAAGTGGCCTGAGCAGCCCCTGTGGGGACTGCGGGAGTGGCAGGCCGTGGGGCCGACGGCAATGGAGGCCGCCTGCGGGGGGCGCCAGGCAGCGGGAGCCCTGCCTTGGCTCTTCCGCTGACATCCAGAGTTTGGAGCTGACAGGGGACACGTTACTTTCATTTTAACAGGGTCACTCTGGAATTTTGTCTTACAGCATGAATTTTCGATAAAATCTAAGAAAACAGTGACATAAGAAAAGCATTTATTCTTATTATCGTTGGCCGTCGAATGAGGTAACAGTAACAAACACTGTCGTTAGGTGCCTGCCATAGGGAGATGCTTGGCAGGGGGCTTGGTTACCCACACCATTCCGTTCTATCCGTGACGCTGGCTGCACGAGGAAACTGTTGATGTGCTGTCTTACTGGTGGAAGACAGGCTCGGAGAGGTCCGCTAAGGGCCTACCTTCACAGGGTAACCGGGGATATCCCTTGAACCTGAACTATTCCCTTGCTGCAGTTGTGAGCATGGGCTCATGAGTGACTGCAACTACCTTTTCAAAACAAGTTTATTGATTGATTTGAGAGAGAGGAAGGGGTAGAGAAAAAAAGAAATGTTGATCTGTTGCTCCGCTTATTTCCGTGCTCACTGGTTGATCCTGGTTGATTCTGGTTGGTTCTGGTATATGCCCTGACTGGGCACTGATCCCGCAAACTTGGCATATTGGGCCAACACTCTAACCAACTGGCTGGTGCCAAAATAATCTTTTTAATGAAAGAAAATGTGATCCTTGTCAAAGTGTCTCATAAAAATACTCTTATACATAATAAACATTGCCAAATATTTTAAATGTTTAGTTAACACAATGGCAGTGTCTTCCCATGCCTTAATTTGTCTGTGCCATTCAACCTGACAATCTTATTTTTAACAATTAATCCAGTAATATTTAATACTTTTTATAGGGGCCTTTGATTAATCTTTAGTCCTCTAAACTAAATAATATTTAAACAGCATTTATAAATGTAATCATTGGACTTCCTTAATTGTCTGATTAACAAACCTATCTTCCTAAACTCTTTCTTCTGGAAAGATGATGAAATCTGGACATATGATGAATTTTACAACCTCTTAAAAAGTCACATAAAATCCTTGTCTAAGTCAGTTATTTAACAGCACATTTTAAGTTAGAATTACAAGTTCGACCTGACACATCAGCACACAAAATCCTCTTAAATATAACAAACAAGAAAAATGCCAAACATACACAAATTATTTTTTAAACTGAATGTATCCAAAACAGGCTTGACTTACCCTTGTCATTTTTACACTTAAATCTGTGTCTTTTCAGAATTAAAAGCCATGTGCCCACTAAGGAAACAATTATGTCATTACACATGAATTTGGGATGGAGTTCCCACGTGGATTTCTGGGGGCCCCTACCAGCTGGCTGAGGCTGCACGGTGGCAGGGATAGTTCCTGCCCTGCAGGCAGGAAATGTGAGCTAGAGGAAGAGGCGTCCAGCGTGATTTTCTCAGACTGCCAAGCTGGGCCTGGTTGTATGCTTGCTATGTCAACGCCCTGCAAATATACTGGCTCACAGTCCTGGACCCCACATTCGGTTACCAGATACCCATTTCTTCCTGCCCAGGCTCTGTACCACAAGACAGGACTTCACAACGCTATTTCGAGCTTAATTCTATTCCAAATTCTCTTCGTATTTTACAAATTTGCTGCAGCCCTAATTTACAATTATTTAAGTGATGCTGGATTAGGTTTCCTGTCTCTCCAAGGTTTTGTCTAACCCTCATCACAGCTTTGAAGTCAGGTCACTGGTGAGACCCGGGCTCGTGTGGGAGAAAGAAGACAGCAAACCTGAAGGACCTTGACAGAGCGGAGGGGAGACGTGGAGGCCGTGGAAGAGTGGGGGTGGGGAAAGGCTATGCAACAACTAAGTCAAGACTCCAGACCCGAGACAAATCCATCCGCCACAGCTCACTGTGCTGTCTGGATCGCTGATGCAGACAGCACAGGATTCCGAAGGAAGTGTGACCAGAGCAGCCAGTCCCAGGTGGGTGAGGGTGAGCTTCTCTGAGACCCAGCTAGCTCCTTGGCCCTTGAGAGGACTGAGGTTGGAGCTGGGTAACCTGGAGGAGAACCAGTGCGAGGAAACGATGGTGGGAGAGGAGGGAGCTTGGGCTTGTCTGCGCACCATCCTGAGGCTTGGACAGGTTTTCAAACAGGGTGCAGGGAACCAAGAGGGAGCTCCTGCGGGGAGGCCAGGCGGGGTCGGAACTGCAAAACTGACTCTTTGTGTGTGAGAGAGAGCTGTGGGCCAGGCGTAGCTTGCTGAATGTTGCCATGGCTCGTCTTCCCTATTTGCCTTTGGGATACACAAGAGGAAATTGTACAAACAGAACATGTGGTTATCTGCATAGCTGCCTCCTCAGGAAGATCTGGCTAATGCAGTGACATCATGAAACTGAAGTTTCTTTCTGTCTGGAGATGGAAATCGCTGCAAAGGAGTCTTTAGGAACTGATAGTCATAATCTCTAAGTTTATGGATTTTCTTTCACCTTAAAAATACATTAAAATATTGGAACGGCAGTATAAACAACTCCTGTTCTTTGAAAAACAAAACAAAACAAAAACAAGAAGTCTCCTAAATTTGTATTCGTTTTGCTATTTAAAATAAAATATCCGGGAAAACCTAATCAAATGCAAGTTCCTCAGTACTGAACAAAGACTGGTTTCCACCCCAGGTTCCCATGCAGGGTGCCAGCCGTCCCCTGACCTCTTCTGTCTGCAGGGCAATGGGGACGTGGAAACGTGTTGCCGAAGCTCTTCAGTGTGTGCAGACCCAAAGCTGCTTGTGCCTCACTGTACTGGACCCTCACCTGCAGGCGTACCACCAGTGGGTCACTGAATGTTTTCCCGCTGCCTCTGGACACAGGAACATTTCAAAAGCAGAAGCAATTCACACAATCTCTTAGTCTGTTTGTAGAAGAGAGTTTCCATCCACAAAGAAAATTATAGCTTTTACATTTGTGGATTTGGAACTTGAGCAAGGCGTTTTATTCTGGAAATCCTTCATCATAGTTTAAAAGTATGACGTCTTGTGTAGTTATGATTTCTCTCTGCCACGTTACCAGGATGCACAGGAGGCACAGGGAGAGGAAAGCTCGGAGTTTGTCGTTTGCGAAGCTCCAAAGCTCCATTAGCAATGAGACCGGCATCTCAGCCAGCATCTTGTCTGGAAATAATTATGCCTGGTGAACGAGGCTGTGGAAGCCTGCAGTGCACAAAACACAACATCCATACCCAAATGAAGGGAACAAAACTGCCTTATGTTTGGACACAACTGTGCCAAAGACTCCCAAGGTACAAAAAGCAATTTTTACCGACAATCCACTGCTTCAATTAGAAACCTCCGAATCAAAGTGACATTCATATACCCTATTAAACAATGACACATTTATGAGTAGGGAAGCTTTCCCCCAAACTAAAGAATTATCTTTTATTGTGCAGTTTGAAACCAGAGTTCTCATAACATTAAAACCATTCCAACTCTTCTAGTATGTCAGGTCTGTCTATACAAGGAGCATGTGATTTAACAACAAATGTTGACTTTGCAGCCACCATTTATTAGCTGAGAAACTGAGA